>RCUC01097234.1:0-23328 GCA_003697995.1 Taxidea taxus jeffersonii | reverse complement strand
AAGTGAGGACAGAAAGAAGCAAAATTATAGCATGACTCCAGTTTTATAAAAGTAAAAGATAAATTACATATACATATAATGTGTACATAGAAAAAAGGCTGAAAGAAAAAACTCCAGAAAGGCTGGAGGTAAATAAATCAGTTATTATAAGTAGTTATTGGTAGTAGGATTATATATATTTTATTTTATTTTTTGCTATTTATTTATTTTAAAAAATTTTATTTATTTATTTGACAGAGAGATAGCACAACTAGGCAGAGAGGCAGGCAGGGAGAGGCAGGCTCCTCCCTGAGCAGGGAGCCCAAAACGGGGCTCAATCCCAGGACCCTGGGATCATGACCTGAGCCGAAGGCAGCCGCTTAACTGACTGAGTCACCCAGATGCCCCTTATTTTATTTTTTAAAAATTTTATTTATTAACTTCACAGAGAGAGGGGGCATGAGTATGAGGGGGGCCTTAAAATATGGATATTTATAAGAGTTTATAAAAACATTGTCACCCTGCTAGTCCCTTTAAATTCTTATCTCATTCAGTGTTCTTGGATATGTTTCATTCCCTGTACTCCAGATCGAAGCACCATAGAAATATGTTGGCTGTTCTGTAAATAATGAAGTGAATGCTATTTACTAAATTTAGTGGTTTTTGTTTTGTTTTTAAGTAGCCGGTGTGATTTGTTAGGAAGATTTGTTTTGCAGTAAGGAGAGGTACTGACCTCTAGTCTTTTCATTGACCCTGAGTGCTTTATCTTCCACTTGTTTTAAGGGCTTTAATCATACAGATGATTATAATCACCTTGTAGTGTGTGTACTGTAGCGAGGCGGGTTCATTAACATCTGTTGTGCATGTGCATGTTATGGAAAATCTGCCCTTTTTTATTGAAAGAATTAATTTTGTTCCAAATGTAATTTTCCAAATGTATTTAAAGTGCTAATTCATTCAGTGGGTTGTTTGTTCAATTTCTGAGCTTGGATAGTTTCGCGTGTCTAATGAGAAACATGCATCTTTTATTATAGTCATGATGGAAAACCGTTCAAAAACCTCAGCAATCACAGCTGAGTGACATTAAATAAACTCAGGTCACCAGTCATCTGCTACAGGTCTGGTAATTCTGTTTTTGGGCCACAGGTTTGACAGATTTGCCACTTATTTTGAGATCTCAACCACTTACTGTTTTAGATGTTATTTAAAGTTTTCATCATGAGAAATTGAAAATGTGTGTAATTGCACAGACGATCATGACTGACCCCAGTGGACCTGTCATCCAGTTTTACACCTGATTAACTCACTGCCCATCATACCTCAGGCTCCCCCAAAGAAAATAAACTCAATTAATTCAAAGCGAATCCCAGAGATCATACCATTTCTTCAGAATTAGTTTTAAACATTTATTTATTTATTTTTAAAGATTATTTATTTATTTATTTGTTAGCCAGAGAGAGCATGAGCACAGGCAGACAGAGGCAGAGGGAGAAGCAGAGGGAGAAGCAGGCTCCCTGCCGAGCAAGGAGCCCGATGTGGGACTCCATCCCAGGATGCTGGGATCATGACCTGAGCCGAAGGCAGCCGCTTAACCAACTGAGCCACCCAGGTGTCCCAGTTTTAAACATTTAAAGGGAACTGTCTGACCAAGGTTGGCTCAGAGGCTAGCTCTCTGTGTTGTTTTGGAGAAGTCACTTTCCTTGTACGGGCCTCCATGCCTTACTCAGTAAAATTAAAGAATTATTAAATTTATGTACTTTCCTTTTCCCTTAGAGCTCAAATAGTCCACACATTTATAAGGATTGTATAACTCGTGGCTAATATAGAACTGAAGTTTCTAGAAGTCGAAATTTGTGAAAATAAATAAATAGGCTTTCATCTAGTGTCTTCTTTGACCTTCTGTGAAATGTTTAATTCTCGAAAATTATAACTATTACCCTTGATAAACTCAACAACAAAAAAGACCTATCCCTATAGTTGTTTGTATTAGTTTCAGAGAACCTCATTTTTGTTTCTAGTTTTAAAGAAACAGTAACAAGAAAATTGGAAGGCTCATATACATAATTTGTGTAGGACATCTAGGTCAGAAACTTTTCTGAAATTTTTGGTACACATTTTGGCAATTGACTGTATTTTACAGATCTTTCTAAAAATTTATTCCTTGTCTTTGAAAAGTTAATTTCATTTTCTCCTATTCTCATTTACTATATTAAAAATTATTATACCAACATTATTACAGCAATATGAATCAACTGTTAGAGTAGTTTACCCACTCACTCCAATAAAGAATGCCTCTTGACCATGCACCTATATGATTCCTATACAGTAATAATTTCCCTAGATATTCTGTTTTCTGATTATTTTTTTAGATCAATCTATTATCTTGAGTTTCTTGGGTCTAATTTCTGCTTTTTATTGTGTCTGCTGTTTCTCATGCTGTTAGTTTTCTTCTTACACTTTGTGATTTTTGTTTGTGGGCTTATCTTCATTGGGAAGTCTCTTCTTCGGAAGTCTCTTATGTTCCTTGAGTTGCATAGGTATCCCTTTGCGGCCCCAAGGGGTATTTCATTCCAGGAGTCTTAGATTATTTCTCATTTCTGTAGTGTGCTTGTGGTACAGCCAAGGGAATTACATTTCTTTCTTTTTTTTTTTTTAAGATTTTATTTATTTATTTGACAGACAGAGATCACAGTTAGGCAGAGAGGCAGGCAGAGAGAGAGAGGAGGAAGCAGACTCCCTGGGAGCAGAGAGCCCGATGCTGGGCTCGATCCCAGGACCCCGAGATCATGACCTGAGCCGAAGGCAGAGGCTTTAACCCACTGAGCCACCCAGGCACCCCAGGAATTACATTTCTCTAAGTTGACTCTTTCTACCCCTCACATGGGCAGAAGCCATTCCTAAGCCATGTCCTTGAGCTTGTGAGTAGTTTGTCCTGGCTTCTCTCTTTGTGCTGGGAATTGAGTTCTAGCTTCCTTTTTATAGACGCGTGTTGGCTCCTGTCTTTATCCCGGTTCCTGTTCCCACATCAGGCTTAAAACTAGTCTCTGTGGTCTGGTTTTCCCAGTGGACCATTCACTTCAGTGCTGTGGGTTCCTCTGTTGCTTTTGCCATTTGCAGAGTTTCCTGTTCTCGTTTTGAGCACTACAATGTTTCTGTTTTGTTAAGCCTTGAATTTTCGTGTGTTTAGAGGAGGGGGCCTCTAGTGCTTCTGCCCATCCAGTCATCTTGGACTGTCTATAGTGAGGATAGGTCTCTACTTTCTCCACCGGGAAGACTTGATAGAGAGATTGTTATTTTCTCATGGTCACATGGCAAGTAAGTGCCAGTGCTGGTAATCTGAAGTCCAGAGTCTGTGCTCCTTTCATTCTACTGAACTTCCAGTTTGTTTGGAAGCCCGCTCTTACATTAGTGGGCATTAGAGCTAATACAGAGCTCATCAAAATTCATGCTTTAGACGGGGGCTGGCTTCTGAGGAGATTCCAGAGATAATCTTTTTCTTTTTCCTAGAACCAATTATGTATTATATATAAATTATTTGTTTATTCTACTCAGGAAGATAAGCATTATAACTGTTAATAGTCATTAATGATTAAGCCCTTAATATGTATCAGGCATTGTGCTTAATCCTTTGTGAGCATTTCCCGTATTAATCATTAGTATCATGCTGTGTAGTAAATATAGCCACCTCCCATTTTATAGCAGCAGAGATGAAACTGCGAAGAGATTAAGTAACTTGCTCGTGATCACATAGTGAGTAACAGAAGACTGGAGGCTTCAAGCCAGATAATGTTTGATTTCAAAGCTTATTATGTTATATTCCCACTTCGGCAGAGCCTTTTTGTTAAGTGGTTGAAGCTCATGTTACAGATTATATGTTGGTGAGCTCCAGCCTGCAGGAATGTACCTCTCCTTGCTAGTTGTGTGAATAACTAGCCACTCTACAAGTTTCCCCGGCAGTTCTAGTAGCGAAGGACAGATGGTTCTCCAAGGGGGCCTGCCTGTGATGGTAGGCTTAACAGTGTGTTCTGTGTCAGGGAGCAAGTTGTGGTTGTGTATATCTGAATCTGCAAGAAAGAATCCCTTTGCAGCTAGAGGGAGGGATTCAGAGTGGGGTGAGATCTGGCTGTTTTACAAGAGACCTTGGGAACATCTAAGAACTGTGGAAAACCGTGGCCTGCAGTACTTTGAAAACTTGTGTCTGGATAAAATATCAGTTTGGGGATTTGGGAAGATGTCTTCTATTTGTGTACTTAAGTGTGTTTGTTTGTTTTGTTTTTTTGCTAAGAGCTATATAGGAACTTTGCCCCAAAGATCTGACAAGAACTTTGCCCCAAAGATCTGAACTGACAGGAGAGGTTGTAGGTCAGTGTTAGGATTGTTGTTCTTTCTCTTGACCAGCAGAGGGAGCTCTGAAACAGGTCATGGTTACCGCCCTGCCCGCCGCCCCCACCTACGTTCACAAACCCCCTTTCTGTAGTAGGCTTTATTCTTCCTCAAGACTGTCGTTTATTTTAAAATCTATTTTAGGTAAGTGCAGCAACACTGGGACAGTGTCTTTATTTTATTTAGGTAGGAAATTGGATACCTCATACTTGGCAAAGTTCAAATAAAACTGAAGTCTGCCAAAACGTCTCAAAATAGTTTAAACTTTTCCTCTCTCTTCCCGGATTTCTCAGTAGACCTTCACCAGAACTGACGCTTTCTTTCTGCAGCACAGTGCTGTGGATGTAGTTTTGCAGTCATCATCGGCTAAAATGGCTAACCAAGGAATTAAATAAAAATTTTAAATAAAACTTAAAATTCTGGTATAGAGCTGACTTGGGGAACGTTACTTGTGTATCAAAGTATATTAATAATGGCAGCTTATAGTTTTGTTGCCTCTTTAGTTTTCACCTAATCTGTTTCCATATTGACTATACAGAGGTCAATCTTACTTCTTTCTTTTGATCCTTATATATTTTTCTTTCTTACCAAGACCTCCAGTACAGTGTTGAATAGTAGAGGTGGTAGTGGGCATTCTAGCTTAAAAGGGTTGAATCATGGCATCAATCTTTCCGTCTTCCAGGGACACCTGGGTGACTCAGTCGGTTAAGCATCTGTCTTCAGCTTTGGTCATGATCCCAGGGTCCTGGGATCCAGTCCCACATTGGGCTCCTTGCTCAGTGGGGAGCCTGCTTCTCCCTCTCCCTCTGCCCCTCCCCCGGCCTGTGCATGCACATGTGCACGTGCTCTCTCTGTCAAAATAAATAAATAAAATCTTTAAAAAAAAAACCTTCCATCTTCCAGTGGTCCAAGTTCTGACTTAAGCCTTTCAAACTAGACTCTGTGAAAGGGAGTAAGTGGGTGATTTCTATTTAAAACTTTGCACACCGTTGAGAAATTTCCAATTTGTATTCTAAACCAATGGCCAAATTAATCTCTTGGAAATAGAATTTTAAAGCAAGTGGCATACTTATGTTAGGACAACTCAGGAGCACAGTTTGGGCAAATTCCTGTGATAGTATTACGTGGTGAAAACACTGTGTATTTGTAGTTCCCCAGAAATTCCTAAGTCTCATGAAGGCCCCTATTGTAGCCATATGTTTCCTCATGTCAAAACCAAAGCCCAGGCTCCTGTTGAAATGATTTTATTTCAACACCATCCATCAGATACTAACTTTCAGAGCTGCAGAAGATGGAAATTCTTGACTCAAAGCCTATTTTCTTGACACCTGTTGTTTGGAGGGAATCGTTAAAATGCTGTGTCCCTCGTGTGTTCTCCGTCTCATTCTCCCTGACTCCAGTGACAGCATTTTGCAAGGATGGTAAATAGGACATAAGTACTGCAGGTATTTTAACCCTTCTTTTACCACAGCAGCCTTAGTGTCCCAATTTCTGATCCCCTCAGGATTTTTAAAACTGTCACCGGAGAATATTAAGTGTCCGTGTGTGTCTTTGCCACGCACAGCAGTGTCTGAGAGTTCCACGTGCACTGGTATAGTTACACATTTCCAAGCTAAAACGTAAAACAGTTTGTTTTGTTAGAAATTTGTCTCTTAGTAAGGGTAGGAGAAAGAGAAAGGGATCATGGAAAGAACATTGATTTTTGGAGTCAGAGTCTTTGCTCTGAAACTTGCTCAGAATCTTGGGGCTCCTGGGTGGCTCAGTCTTTAAGCGTCTGCTTTGGGCTCAAGTCATGATTCCAGGCTCCTGGGATCGAGCCCCGCATTGGGATCCCTGCTCAGCGGGAAGCCTGCTTCTCCCTCTGCCACTCCACCTGCTTGTGTTCCCTCTCTCGCTGTGTCTTGCTCTATCTCTGTCAAATAAATAAATAAAATCTTTAAAAAAAAAAAAGAAAGAAACTTGCTCAGAATCTTATAAACAACTTTGTTCTGCCTTGGCAAGTTACTTCCTTTTCTCTGAGTCTCAGTTTCCTTGCCTGAAAAAATGGGCCATAAAAGTTCCTACTTTTTAGTGCTGTTAAGATGATATGAGTTGAGGCGCCTGGGTGGCTCAGTGGGTTAAAGCCTCTGCTTTCGGCTCAGGTCATGATCTCAGGGTCCTGGGATCGAGCCCCGCATCGGGCTCTCTGCTCAACCGGGAGCCTGCTTCCCTTCCTCTCTCTCTCTGCCTGCCTCTCTGCCTACTTGTGATCTCTATCAAATAAATAAATAAAATCTTTAAAAAAAAAAGGTGATATGAGTTAATGTACGTAAACTACTGAGCCTGTAAATGCTTGAAAGTGGTAAGTAATATAAGTTCATGGGTCTTTTAATGAATGACAGTGGCTTTTTAATTGGGCCTGCATGTTCCTTCAACCAAAGCTGCTTTTCTCATCCTAATTCATTTTCTCTTGCTAGTTATGTTTTTATATATTTTTATGTTTTCATACTTCGTACTAATGGTGTTTTGTAAGTGCTGCCTCTTTGCCTGTGCAACTGGCATGAAAATGGTTGAACTGAGATGCCTGGGTGGCTCAGCTGGTTAAGTGTCTGCCTTCAGCTTGGGGATGATCATGGGGCCCTGGGATCAAGTCCCACATCAGGCTCCCTGCTCAGCGGGGAGCCTGCTTCTCCCTATGCCTGCTGCTCCCCCTGCTTGTACGAACCCTCTCTCTCCCTCTTTCTCTCTGGCAAATAAATAAATAAAATCTAAAAGAGAAAGAAAATGGTCGAACTAAAGGAAGGTTACCTGTCAGTTTCAGTAATGTTTTAAAAATGTGCTGCGATGAGAGCGTGTGAGTGGGTGTGTGTGTGTGTTTCACATTCCTTGGCAGTAAGATATAGGTGTTTTGAGAATCTGTTAAATAGCTCAAAATACAAGATGTCAGATTTTAAACAAGGCTAGACTTTGGATCCACCTGAGCCTTCCTTTGTTAAATTTCAAACTGTTATCTTAATACTGTGACATTTCTTACTGCCTGAATTTTTTCCTCTCCCCGTAAGATAATCGCTGCACTTGCATAGTTCACCATGCACTAATCAGCAGCTTTCTGCTGGTGGGATTTACAGAAGAGTGGGCTCTTGGCCCTTAGACTTTTCTCACAATTGCACAAATAATTCAAGGTCATCTTTCCAAAGTGGAGACTAAATCCTAATTGTTTGTGCAGTTTTTCTAATTGTGTCCAGATGCTGGACTCAATTTTATCTTTGGAAACCATTAAAATTCTTGATTCTTTTGGGATGAGCCAAAAAGCACAGACACGTGGTGCCTGAAAATTCATTCGAAACACCCTGCCAGACCACATATTAGGATATGAAAGTAGCAAATCTCAGTGTGACTTGGGCGAAGGGCTCAAGGCCTATATTTTTGGGACGATAAGGTACTACATTATAGTTAAATTGGTGAAAGGAGAGCCAAGAATAGCCGTGAGGGAAATGTATTTTCCAAGAGAGAGAGCAGTAGCACGAAAGTAATGGAGAACAAGGGAAAATGAGTCCTAAAAGATACGCTTTGGCTCTTATGCCTAAGAGGCAGACAAATCAGTTGTGACTGGTTAGGGGAATATATTTCTCTCGTGCTCTAGGCTGTTCTGACCTGCCTGTTCTTGTTCAGGAAAGGAATGGAGATGAATTTTTTTTTTAAAGATTTTATTTATTTATTTGACAGACAGAGATCACAAGTAGGCAGAGAGGCAGGCAGAGAGAGAGAGGCAGAAGCAGGCTCCCTGCTGAGCAGAGAGCCTGATGTGGGGCTCGATCCCAGGACCCCGAGATCATGACTGAGCCAAAGGCAGAGGCTTTAACCCACTGAGCCACCCAGGCGCCCCTGGAGATGCATTTTGTTCAACTTAAATGGCTCTATATAGAATAAGATGATTCTCAAGTGTTTATGCTATAAAAAATAGCAAGCTAGAATCTGTATTTGTTAACAATAAACATCTAATGCCAAACAAAAAGTATTTATTAGGTAATCACTTGCGTCATTACTGTATAGTGTACAAAACCCAAATGAGGCATTTGCTGCTGACCAGGAGTTAGGTTTAAAGGGGTTTAAAATAGGTTAAAATAGGCTTAAAGGGGAAGATGATATTTGTCATTATCATTATCTAGTATTTATGGTGTGTCTATTACACTGTAACTATTCATTGTAATTCCTTATATGTCTGGGACATTACTCTGGATGCTTTACATAGTCGTATTTGATGATGACATAACTTAGTTGGGAGTATAGGACCTCTGTATATGAAGGTAATATAATACTAGGCTAAATGCTGGGTAAGTGGTATAGACAAGTATTAAAGGTTTTGTGAGAAGGAAAGCAGGACCTAGTTGTGCAGAAAGGCTGGGGGAGTTGGTTTTAGCAGGTGCAAAGTCCGGAACGTAAGCATATATATTAAATATTCAGTTTGGCTGAAGTGGGTTTTGACCGGCTATGGAAGGACCTCGAATGCCACACTAAGTTTGAACTTGATTCTGTTGGTCTTAGGGTAATATAAAGGCATTTGATCAGAAAGGTGATAGAACAAGGTGGTTTTTTTAGGAGAGTGGGGGTGATGTGGAGTTTGAAAAGGCCGGAAAAGGGAAGGCCAATTAGGAAATGTTTGCAATAACCAAGGTATGGATCATTTTCACTTGTCAGCCTCTGTATCTTTTTAGATATGCTGCCTCTATTGCTCTAGTTAGTAACCCTTTGACGTTTGGATTTAGATCCCTTTGAATAGATACGTGGCAGCTCACCAGACTTGAAGAAGTGAGTGCCACAGCCCAGAAGTCCCATCGATTTACATAGAGGCAATTGTCAAAATTGGTTAAGTGGAAGAGTTATTCTAGTTGGCCTCCAGGGAATCCTGTAACTTACGATTCCAGCAGTTCTTAGTGGTTTCAAAGAACATTCAAAGGAATATTTATGACCAGACATGAAACTTGGATTGTCACTTGTGTAATGAAATGAGTTACTATGTAGAAAGCACTTAGGTGCCCAGTAACAAAAACAAAAACAAAAAACACAAAAAAAAACAAAGTCTAATAAAGGTTAGATTAAAAATCAAGACAAACAACCCTCTGATAAGACGTAGTATTCCAAGCCAGAAGAAGACATTTGAGGGCTTATTTGAGTTTTTTCTTGCAAATGCTCATATATGAAACAGAAGAAAATGCAGGCTTTGCCTACTGTTCTAATTTTATTTTATTTTTTTAAAGATTTTATTTATTTATTTGTTAGAGAGAGAGAGAGAGAGTGAGCACAGGCAGACAGAGGCAGAGAGAGAAGCAGGCTCCCTGCCGAGCAAGGAGCCCGATGTGGGACTCGATCCCAGGACGCTGGGATCATGACCTGAGCTGAAGGCAGCTGCTTAACCAACTGAGCCACCCAGGCGTCCCTACTGTTCTAATTTTAAACAAAACTAAGGTCGAAAAGAGTTGTTATTGTGGACATTAAGGACAGAGTAGTGACCATTATGGTTTACTTAGTGACAGTCTTATAAAAATGAACATAAACATGAAAGGGCATAAAGTTGAACATCCAGCAGGTGGTCACTCCAAAGGAAAAGATGGGCTTCAGTCTTTAGTCAAGCTCTTTCCCAGTTATGACTACCCTGGCATTGTGCCATAGTGTGTATGAATCCAGAAACCAAAGTAGACTGTAGAGGAAAGGGGTCCTTCCTCTTTTTTAAAAAAATTGAATTACTCTTCTGTAACTCACATACCATGTAATTGACTCATTTAAAGTATACAATGCAATGCATTTTAGTATGTTTACAGAGTTGTGCAGCCATCACCACAGTCTGATTTTTATAAATGTATTTTTTAATTGAGATATAATTCACAAAAAAGAGAGCTATAATTCACCTGTCATAAAATTTACCATTTTAAAGTAATACAGTTCTGGAGGGTTTTAGTGTATTAACAAGGTTGTGCAGCCATAGTCATAAATGACATAAATGTCAAATTCCAGACATTTTCTTCACACCCCCAAGAAACCCATAGTCCTGTTAGCAGTCACTTCGTGTTACCCCCGTGCCCCTCTCCCCAAGTGACCATTCATCTGCTTTCTGTCTCTGTGGATTTGCCTGTTCTCGAATCATACAGAATGTGGCCTTTGTGTTTGGCTTCTTCCACTTAATGTTGTCAAGGTTTATCTATGTAGTGGCTGAATAATTCCATTGTATGGGTAATACCTTATTTTGTTGACACTCTACTTTTAGAGAACTCTGGTCACCACCAGAAGAAACCCCATGCCCATTAATAGTGACTTGCCATCTCCTGCTTTCTCTCCTAACCTGCTTTTTGTCTCTACAGATTTGCCTATTCTGAACATAGAATATACGGTCTTTTGTGACTGGCTCTTTGCACTTAGCATAATACTTTTAGGGTTCATCCGTGTTGTAGCCCGTGTGAGTGTGTGTGAGTACTTCATTCCTTTTCATTGTGGAATAATATTCCATTGTGCGTCTATACCATATTTTATTTTTTTTTAAGATTTTTATTTGACAGACAGATTATAAGTAGACAGAGGCAGGCAGAGAGAGGAAGGGAAGCAGGCTCCCTGCTGAGCAGAGAGCCCGACGTGGGACTCGATCCCAGGACCCTGGGATCATGACCTGAGCCGAAGGCAGAGGCTTTAACCCACTGAGCCACCCAGGCGCCCCCATACCATATTTTATTTATCTGTTCTTCAGCTGATGGACATTGGGTGGTTGGGTCCTTCTGTTTCTTTATAGCGTTTTTCAGAGAAAAGTGAATATGGAATACAGTTGCTTATGACTTCACTCCCAGTCTGTGAGCTTAGACAGATTGTCCATTGAGCTTGCCGAATGCTGCTTGCAAAGAAAAACGGGTCATTCATAGTACAGGAATTCATGCATTTCCTGCGTTAGATAAAAGAATCAGAGCAAGAGATGGCTGTTTGGGAAGTTTGACTTTTCTGCTGAGTCCATTCTCCCCTTGGCTTCAGGTTTCTGGCATTATCTTTCAGCTGAACGTCTTCATTTCCTGGGATACATCTGAAAAAATACCCTAGCTCACACTGAAACAAAAAGCCCACCAGCCATTCGGAACCCCGGGGACAGTGTTGCCTTTAATCAGCTTGGACTGATTCTCTTAGGCTTTTCAGTATGGACAGGCTATTGTCCAGCATACTTGATCATCTAGCTCAGGAGTGCTAAAAGGAAAGTTCAAAGATAAGGTTCCTGGGAAAATTCCATTCCCCCGCTCTTTCTACACTCAATTTAGTGGCAGTTCTGACATGTCAGGAGAGTTTTCATTTTGATTTTGGAGAATTTGCAGTATGAGATGCAGCATCCGAGTCTTAAAATCTGATGATCGGGGTTCATGTCCTGTCCTTGTTGGTAACTAGCTACATAATCTTAGGCAGATTTCTCATCTGTAAGGTGGAAGTAATAATACATACCTCTAAAGATTTGAGGACTAAGTGAAATGGTATATCGTCCAGTACTCGTGTGCCTAATAAGGGCAGGTCCTTCTCCCTCCCTCCTTCATTTACGTGGTGTTCATGAAGTTTGGATGGGAACATCGTGCAAATTACCTCGTCAAAAGCCTGGAACTTAGAAAGTATTCAGTAAACCTTAGTTGACTTTGAACTCAAGTTCTCAAAGACTAGAACTCCTTTTGTAGAGATAGAGCCGTGTGTGTGTGTGTGTGTGTGTGTGTGTGTGTGTGTGTGTGTGAGGGAGAGAAGGAGAGACAGTATCTCATTTAGTTTTTACTGCACAACAAATCATTTCAAACCTAGTGGTCTTGCTGTGCAGCACTGGTGCTATGGTGAGAAACGCAGCTGCCTTCCCAGGCTTAGTGCCAGCTGCTGTGATGGCGGCCGGGGCTGGCTGACACCTGAAGACCTCAACTAAGATAGTCTGTTGACTGAGGCCTCACGCCACGTAGAATTTTGCCATCCAGCAAGCTCACTCAGGTTTATTTACACGGTGGTAGGATGGGGAAGCACTTCTCAAGTCCCTGCTTAGTTTTTGCTGTTGTTGCAACGGCCAAAGCGTGTCACCAAAGTCCTTGTGGGAGGGCAACGGGTGAGGATACTGGGCGGAAACGATCATGGTCATTTTTTGCAAACATCCTTTCTAAGATGTTCATTATTACAGTAATGCAGATATTGTTATTGAAAATTATTATCAGTCTATAAACTCAGAGTGAGAACAGGTGCTATAACTTAATTAACATTGTTTGTGAGAAAATGTTGGTCACAGCAGGAGCTCTGACTGCTCCATATAAACTTAATCCGAGAAGCACTCTAACACATAAAGAATATTGTGAGGCAGGCAGTTAATTTCTGGAATGACTAGATACAGGAGTCACAAATAAACCTTTTTTTTTTTTTTTTTTTAATGCATTTGAATGCATGCTGATTCTTGCCAGTTGAGTTGGCTTCCCTTACTGGTTGATTCATTCATGTCTTCAGCTTTAGTTATATAAAACATTTTTATGACCAGCATCTCTAGGTGATATCTTTATTACAATTTGGGCCAAGAAAAATGTGGTCACCTCTTCCATCTGTTTTAAGAAAGACTTCCCTGCTCCTTCCCTCCCTCTAGAATAAGCCCATTAACAAAAACAACAAAACTCAGAGTCAGAGACTGTCTTTCACAAGTATTTCGTTAAGTCCTAACTTTTTTTTTTTTTAAAGATTATTTATTTATTTATTTGATAGACAGAGATCACAAGTAGGCAGAGAGGCAGAGAGAGAGAGGAGGAAACAGGCTGTCCGCAGAGTAGAGAGCCCGATGCGGGGCCCGATCCCACGACCCTGGGATCACGACCCGAGCCGAAGGCAGCGGCCCTAACCCACTGAGCCACTCAGGCGCCCCAAGTCCTAACTTTTTGCTTTGGTCTCGTCTTTGGTTTATGCCCATACACATCTCAGTTGTGGCATATTTTATTTACTAAAGGTTTTATTTACTTACCCGAGAGAGAGCGAGCATGTATGAGCCAGAGGAGGAGCAGAGGAAGAGGGACAGGCAGACTCTGTGCTGAGCACGGAAGCCTAACGTAGGGCTTGACATGGGGCTTGAACCCAGGACCCTGAGATCATGACCTGAGCTGAAACTCAAGTCGGATGCTCAACTGACTGAGCCACCCAAGTGCTCCTGAGGCACATTTTAGATTAGAGGTTATCAAGTGTCATGATCCCTCCAGAGATAAGAACTGTTTATCAGTGGTTATTGGTAACTGAGCATAAATACATTTTCATGAGCTACTTGCCAACTCATAGAATTGTGAAATTTTCAGAGTTGCAAAGGGACATAAGAAGTAATGGTCCAGTGACCTCTTTTTATAACTTGGAACCTATGGTTTTCCCAGATCTTATAGTCAGACCAAAATCTAGGTCTTTGAACCTCAGGGTAGGGATTTTTTAGTGCTCTCTCCAAAATCAACTTTAGCTTTTTTGTAATCTGATACATGTGAGCACTTAATCATTTGACTATAATTACATTTTGCATATGTGTGAATTTTACTCCAGCTCATGTCTGAATGTGCGATTAGATCAAAACTCTCTTATTGCAAAATCCTGTCTAGTTTTTGGAACTTTGGTCTCTTGTAAATATCAGGTATAATCAAGTCCCTGGTTATCGGTATCAAGAGGTGAAAGCAAAGATGTTTTAGATAGTTTTTACTTCTGACCCTTAAGTTGTTGAAAGTGACAAATAACAGTTGGTGATTTACTGTCAAAAATACTAGAAAGTTTCAATTGACCTGGGAAAGGTTGTCCTCATCAAATAAGAGAAAAAACTGAAATACAAAGAAAGCAAGTGTTTCATTTTCTCATTTAAACAGTGATAGAAATTAGACAAATGGTTATACTCTGACTTACAAACATTCCTTTGATTTTTATAATACGGTTTAGAATTAGACCACAGAAAGATTATCTTTAATGTTTCATCCCTGATTTAGAGACCTGAATTTCTTTTTTTTTTTTTTTTAAGATTTTATTTATTTATTTGACAGAGATCACAAGTAGGCAGAGAGGCAGGCAGAGGGAGAGGAGGAAGCAGGCTCCCTGCTGAGCAGAGACCCCGACTCGGGACTCGATCCCAGGACCCTGGGATCATGACCTGAGCCAAACGCAGAGGCTTTAACCCACTGAGCCACCCAGGCGCCCCTAGAGACCTGAATTTCTAAGATCCACCTGTATTGCAACTGAAAGGAACAAATGAAGAATCATAGAAATATAGAGTACCAGTTATACAATTTTTACTGTTGGATATGCTGCTTTAAGAAAATAATGCCTTTATGGGTTATGTAACAATTCCACAGGAGAACATATTTTAAATTACCTGTTATTTCTATCCAGAGTTGCCACTTTTATTGATGAACTCAATTCTGTCATTTCTTTGCATATATAAAGATGAACGGGTAAACAGATATGAAATGACAGAAGTAATGAGGGGTTAGTTTGTGGTATATACAGCTTACTCTCAAACATTCTGTATTTTCTAAGAAAGGAGATAATCTGTGTGTACTTCTTAAAAAAGAGGATATTTTATTCTGATAATACAGTTGTCAAGTGGTATAATCTCTTGACAACACCTTCTCTCCCCAACCTCTTTAGTGTTTGATTATTACTCTGAGCAACTAGATTCCTTTTCAGTGAGATCTTTCTGGTGCTGAAAGTGTCCCAAAACTTGCCAGTGGGAGCCCCTCAAGGTGGCTCCTGTTTCCTTTTGGTATATACCCGTTAGTTTTTGAGTAATTGTTTGCTCTTTATGGCACAAAAGATGTTCCAGGCCCACTTGGTACTTTTCCTGCCCCAGACCAGGAGTCAGCTGTTTTCCTTAAGAAGCCTTAGTTCCTTTGAGTGGGAGATGGTATTTGCAAACCAAGATCTGAGCACCAGGTGTGCTCATTGATAATGGGGTGTTATTGTTTTAAGGCTTCTTAATGAAAGATGCTTGGAATTTTTAAAAAAATTATGAACTCATGTCCATACTTGCAGTTCAGATACAACACACTCACATTCTTTGTACCTTCCCCTGTTTCATACTTTGATGTTCAGCTATTGCCGGATCCCCTTTGTAGAGCCTGTACTATTTTGCACCCCAGTTTTGCAACGGATGAGTGTGCCTGTGTCCCCACAGCCTTCCCAGCAGGTCAGCTGTTGGCAGGCTTTTGAATGTCCTTTTGAAGTGTAAGAAATCACATCTCTAAATAGTTTTGATTTGAGTTTCTCTTACTGTGTGTGACCCTAAGCATTTTTTTTTTCATGTTTAAGGACTAATTGGATCACTTTGTATATATACAGTTGAACAACAAGAGTTTAAACAGAAACAGAGTTTGGACTCTGTGGGTCCACTTATGCAGTTGGTTTTTTTTTGATAAATACAATATAGTATATAAAAGTATTTTCTCTTCCTTATGATTTTCTTCTTTTTTTTTTTTTAAAGATTTTTATTTATTTATTTGTCAGAGAGAGAGGGAGCGAATGAGCACAGGCAGACAGAGTGGCAGGCAGAGGCAGAGGGAGAAGCAGGCTCCCTGCCGAGCAAGGAGCCCGATGTAGGACTTGATCCCAGGACACTGGGATCATGACCTGAGCCGAAGGCAGCTGCTTAACCAACTGAGCCACCCAGGCGTCCCTTCCTTATGATTTTCTTAATAACTTTTTCTTTTCTCTAGCTTCCTTTATTATAAAAATACAGTATATAATACTTAAAACATACAAAATGTAAGTTCATCGACTGTTGATGTTATCAGTAAGGCTTCAGTCAATAGTAGCCTATTAGTAGTTAAGTTTTGGGGGAGTCAGAAGGTATACATGGTTTTCAACTGCGTGGGGGTCGGTGCCCTAACCCCTGCTTTGTTCAAAAGTCAACTTTGTTCAAAAGCCTACTTTTCTACCTTGTTTGGTCTTCTTTTGGTAGATTTTTAGGAATCGCGTGTGTGTGTGTATTTGTGTGTGTGTGTGTGTGTGTGTAGGAGCTTATCTGCCTAATACCAAGAACTCTCAAATTTTTTAAAGAAGATTTAAAAAAAAAAATTTGGTACTTGTTGCAAATATTTTCATCCAGTTTGCCAGTTGTCTTTTGTCTTGGCTTGTATGTGTGCTTACTCATTTTAAAAAATGTATGGTGTTTTCTTCTCACAAAAGGTCTTTATTTATTCATTTTTCATTGCATCTGGGTTTCTGTCATAGTCAGAAACCCCACCCAGGTTTCAAGTGCATCCACATAAGTTTTCTTGTAGTGTTTATGGTTCCTGTTCTTAAAATCAGAACTCTTACCCATGTGTGGAGTTTTCCTGGTTTAGGGTGTGAGGTGTGAATCTAATTCAGGCTTTTTCTAACTAACTAGCTCTTTGGAAAGCCGTTTGGGCTTTGTTTCGTTTCAGGACTTTCTGTTCCATTTGGCCAGTTGGCCTGTCTAGCCAGAGATCCCATCCGAAAGAGCACTGTCTGATGTCTGCAGGGGGGGAGTCGGCACACCGCTGCCGTTGTGGGCTTCCAGGAGGCTCGCTCGGTTCTCTCACTGTGTATGTGTAGGACTGTGTGTGGGCTTGCTGCAGGGTTGGTTCTGGGCCCAGAGGAGAGGACTTAAGTTTAACTTAAAAATAAATGAGCATGAAAAGCAGTTGATATTATTGCACCTGGAACAAACGAAACAATACACATTCGGCCATATTCATTGACTGGTCTTAGTAAACACTATGTTTCATCACTAATAAGCGAGGAAACAACAGTGAAGTAGGCCTTTTGCAGCGTTTGGAAGTGGGCAAGTCTGGGATTGGCTGCTCTTGAACTTGGCAGTGGTCAAAGTGAGATGACAGATGTCTGAGAGGCAGTCAGGGTGCCGGCTTGAAGCTGGACCGGGCAGACGTCGGGAGATAAGAGTGCATGAAACAAGGATGTCTGGAGAGAAACACATGCTGGTCTTTGTAAATAGGGTTTTAAAAGTTACATAATATTTCCTGGAGTGGATGCAGTATGATTTACTTATATTTGCTTTTTTATGCAAATATTAGTTCAATTGGATCATGAGAATATCCAAGGGAAGTCACCCTACCGTATTATTCCCCTTTCCTACTCCGTTCACTATGGAAAATGTTGTGTCTGTAGATGATAAGTCCATATCTTTGCTTGCTTCTCTGTTTTCAGTCTAAATATCATAGGAACTTTTTGCTCTAGGAGACCCACAAAGTACTATTTGCAGCTTACTCAGAGTTGTTACGTCACTCAGATCTCTCCAGCCAGAAAAAGGGGGCATTTGCATTTTAGGGGCCCATAAATCCTCTGAAATTCCACAAGAAGCATTTGGAGTGAGCATTTGTGCATTTCCCTGTGGTTTTCACTAGATTCTCATAGGCGCACTTATCCAACACAAAGCCACCGACACAGAGGCCGAAGCCCATCTGGAGACAGACGTATTTATTAAAATTCTCTGAAATCAGAGATACCATTTCCCACCTTTTACTGTTCTTGGTTTCCAGGAAGGGATGAGACCATGCAGCCTGCCAGACCATCTTTCCTTGAATACTTCGAACAAAAAGAAAAGGAAAATCAGGTCAACAGCTTCGGCCAGAGTGTGCCCGGTCCCCTGAGGAACTCCTCTGACTGGAAAGTGCCACAGGATGGAGACTATGAGTTTGTAAGTAGTGCTGGAAGTAGACGGTTATGTCTGCTGGGGAGGGTTATTTGCCGCATCGCACACCCGCTTCTGTCACTTCACCGAAAGGGTCAGAGCGTCTTCTCGTGCCGTGCAGACTCCTGGCTACGCGGGCAGCAGCCCCTGGCCTGAGGGCCTCCTGAGTTTGAGACGACATTTTGACGGACACTTGAGCACTTCTGGGGCTCCTGAGTGGCGGCATCTTGTTCGCTTTAAAAATCCTTTATTCACTTGCCATTTTTCTTTTTGTCGAGATTGGAATTGTTAATGGTCAAAGAGATACTCATCAAGTGCGTACACACCGTCTTTCATCGTTTATTTGGGATTGTGACTTTCTTTTTTTTTTTTTTTTAAAGATTTTATTTATTTATTTGACAGACAGAGATCACAAGTAGGCAGAGAGGCAGAGAGAGAGAGGAGGAAGCAGGCTGTCCACAGAGCAGAGAGCCCGATATGGGGTTCGATCCCACGACGCTGGGATCATGACCCGAGCCGAAGGCAGCGGCTCTAACCCACTGAGCCACCCAGGCACCCCGGATTGTGACTTTCTATTTAAGAGTTAGACCGGAGGGCAGTTTGTGCTGGTTTGTAGCGTCTTGGCTGTTCTGGTAATCATTTTCCTAATTTTAGGGTCTCTGAGAGGATTACTCTGAATTTTGACTGAGGATGAATGTTAAGTTGTTCCACAGTTTCTTATGAAAAACTGGATGTGTTTTTCCTTTCTCTGCAGTGGAACATTCTCCCTCAACCACAGCCACTTGTTAGTGTTCACAGAGATTTAATGAGTAGAGGCAATAAAAAATGGGAAAAGTAAGCTAAGGAGTCTGCATTCCTTTTCTGAATATTTTTGGAAAAGAATCTTCTCTTTAGGGGTTTTTCATTTTTACACTCTTAAATTCTGTCATGGTTCTGTTGTTGTTTATACAAAACTCAGATTGGGCATCATCGCTGGATTCTGGGAGGCCTTTCTAGGGCTGGCTTTCCATTCTCCTACTCCCTGGCCTCAAGGTCACGATGTCCTCCTTCCATAACATAATGTCTAGTGTCGTCCAGTAGCAGGAATGCCACAGCTGGTACTGCTAGCGATGGAGAGCGTTTGAGGACCGGAATAAGTCACCTGAGGCCGGGTCGCTGATGGTCACTGAAGCCACGGCAGAGCCCAGCTTCATTTGCTTTACCACGTGTGCCTTCATTTACTTGCTCAGCATCACCTGTCACTGTCAGCTCTTTGTTCATTCAGTTATTAGTTGAGTAATGAGATTTGAATCATTTTTGCTGTTCTCTGTGGCACGCATAGTTGTCTTCGGCATCTTTGTAAGGACTGATTGGCTCAGTTTAGTGAGTCTCTAGGCGAAGATGAAATAACTTCTGGATAGCAGATATCATCATACCATCGCTGTGACAGAAAGCCTCAGAATCCTCAAATCTGTATTCCTAGGTAGTTTCCTTTTTCTCTCTCTCTCTTTTAATATTATAGAAGTTAGTGATCCTGAAAGTCCAGCCATTCTAATCATTGCTTTCAGATCGGTAGTTCCAGTGTTCGAAGAATCACTCCTCTCTGCCGTAGTTTTCCCGACTAGGATCACTGGCAGAGAACTTGTTTCCTCAGGCAAGCTGCTTGTGCAGAGGGCTTTCGTGGGCCTTTCCGTTCTGGAAGGAGGTGGCTGCTGGAGGGAGTGGCCGTGAGCACCAGGAGTGGGTGAGCACGTTGCCCAGCCTGGGTGATGCCTGGCCGGTGCGGGCGGAGGTCGTGAGACCACCCTGTACACCAGGGCTTACAAACTGGCAGCTCCAGCCCACAGGCCTTCTTGTGTGCTCTATACAGTGCTCCCAAGTCTTTCAATAGCTGCCTGTATATAAAAATTAAGAGCTTTTAAATAAAATGTTGGTTCTCTGGCTCATTTTGCAAACTTGGAAGACCTAGCCATACTAAACTTGCATGGTCGGAGATAGTTGTCTGTTGCTGAGCAGGAGCTGCCCTCCTTAGGTCCAGTTCTTCTCGGTCTGGCCTTCTTCATGTGTATTAACTGGCCTGTCCGGCATTTAGGGGCATTCAGCACTGGGATTCTTGCTGTAAATCTTCTGGCTATGTATATATCCACATTGGGCCAACCCCATTCTCCCATATAAAATTTTATTCTGTTTTTACTGTCAAAATTTCAACAGAATTAATTTATGATTTCTCTTTTAAGAGAATCGCAAACTAAGCAGAGAAAGAAAGTTTAGGTGGGGTGTACATGAGCTGCTATTCCAAAAAAAAACGAAAGATAAATGAAAATTGTTTTATTCTAAGATTTTATTTATTTATTTTAGATGGAGAGAGAGTGAGAGAGAGTGAGAGAGAACATGCTCGAGCATGCCCAAATGAGGTTGAGGGGGGCGGTCAGAGGGAGAGGGGGAAGCAGACTGCCTGCTGAGCAGGAGGCCCGATGTGGGGCTCCATGCCAGGACTCTGGGATCGTGACCTGAGCCGAAGGCAGATGCTTAACTGACTGAGCTGCTCAGGAGCCCCTGAAAAGAATTTCTAATGCCATGATATTCTTGCTAGATAGCTCTTACCTTAACCTGAAATCAAGCATTTGAAATAACAGCTGCAGACGGTTTCTTAAAGTGTCTTCCCCAGGGGACGCCAGGGTGGCTCAGTTGGTTAAGCAGCTGCCTTCGGCTCAGGTCATGATCCCAGCGTCCTGGGATCGAGTCCCACATCGGGCTCCTTGCTTGGCAAGGAGCCTGCTTCTTCCTCTGCCTCTGCCTGCCACTCTGTCTGCCTGTGCTCTCTCTCTCTCTAACAAATAATAATAAAAAAAAAAAAGTGTCTTCCCCAGACCAGCAGTGTCAGCATCACTTGGAAACTTGCTAGAAATGCAGACTCTCAGGCCCACCCCAGACTCAACTACATCAGAGTCTCTGAGGTTAGCACTGAGTAATCTGTGTTCTAACCTACGTTATATGTGATTCTACCTTGCTAAATACTGGTCTAAATGGTTTTTAGAGTGTAGTATATTTTTATATAAGTTTCTTTTTTCTTTCCTACTAGGTACTATAGAAACTCAGAGATAAGAACGTATTTGTGTTTAATAGCATTGCATGGTTTTTTAGTTTCCTTTTTACTCTCCCTTTGCATCTTCTGTATGCCTATTGAGGGCATCAAAGAAACATAAAATAAGGGAAATGTCCTTTTGTAAGTAACATTTGGCAAAGCAAGCCAAACTGTTGAATGAAGAAAGTATTCTGAATAATTTCACCTAGTTTGTAGAAGGTTCTGTGTCAGATTAGCTAACACATCTCCCTCAGGAATCTCTTAGAGACTCTCTGATTTCCCAATAGGCATTTAACAGTATTTAGTTATGAAATGTAATACATTTAACAGATTTTAATTATGAAGAAGATCTTCTTCCTATGAAGGCAATTGCTATTTTGAAATGAACTTTTTGCCCAAAATGGCAAATAGGAAGTAATTTCATCAGGAGTGGTAGAATTCAATACTGACAACAACCTTCATATTTTCATCTGAAATTGAGTACTTCTGCATTTTTGAAATTGAATTACTTTATTTGGCATGTTGGAAAAGCAAAGTTTTCTTTAACATTTAATATGTATTGTGATAAAAGTATAAATGCATGGAAGTGCAATATTCGCTAAAGTTGGTATTTCATAGTCTACAAACCGATTGCACACAGTGAATTCTAGGAGAGTTCAGACCCTCCCACTTTGTCACTCGTAAAGCCTCAGAAGGCTGTAAACTTAAATCCAGTTTGGCTCATGAATCCTCCAGAAACACACTTTCAATCTAAGGTGGTGGAATGCCAGGATGGGGGCGGTGGGTGGGTGGGGGGCTGGGGTGGGTGGGGGTTGGGGGTGGTGGATGGGAGAGATGAGGCTGCCCCGCCCATGAGCTCGAGGGGGTGGGGGTGTGAGGGCAACAGACTTTAGATCAGGTAGTCTGTGTGCTCAGGTAATAACGGCTATATAAAGAAAAAAAAAAAGCCACAGTAAAGAGATAGTATGAGATAGTATGCCTTTCAGCATGAGGAGGCATTCAGCCAAAACTTGAATGAAGAGGGGCAGCACGTACAAAGGCCCCCAAGCAGGATGTGGTGGGCATGGCTGGAGCAGAGTGACCCTGAGGACAGCAGCCCTAATGTAAACACTTCCGTGATCGCTGTGCCTGTGAGTAAATTAAAATCCCCTTGAGGGGTGCCTGGGTAGTTCAGTCGGTTGAGCGTCTGCCTTCAGCTCAGGTCGTGATCCTAGGGTCCTGCCCACATCAGGCTTTAAGCAAGGAGCCTGTTTCTCCTTCTCCCTCCTCGTGTGTGTGCTCTCTCTCTCTCAAATAAATAAGTAAAATCTTAAAAAAAAAATCACCCTGATATCAAAATTACAGTCAAAATCCAGCTAAATCTTGTTTATAAGAGATATAACTAAAATAAAATATCACTGAAAAGTTTAAAATAGAAGATTGGGAAAATGTGCACTGGGTAAAATCCTCCCTAAAAGGAAGTAGGTGAAACAATATTAATATCCGATAATATTGAACCCAAGACAAAGGACTATTACATGGGGGAAGATACATTTTATATTGCTGGAAGGGGTACTTGGCTGGAAGACCTAAGTCGTGAACTTCTGTAACATGTGGACTTCTCCCAAATTGCGAGAAATAAAAGCAGTAAAGAGAAACGTTAGTCATAGATGAAGGCTTAGTGTTCTCTCAAAAATGGGCATTAAAAAAAAAAAGGGCATTTCAGTTAGATTAAAAAAAAAAGTTACCACAATTAACAAGATTGATAAAGCAGAAAATAGGAACATTTTTCAAGTACCCATTGACACTTTTAAAACATATATGGAATATTTGCAAAATCTGACTATGTTTTGAAGTGCTCAGAAACAAGTCTCATACAGAAAGCATACAGAAAGCACACAGAAACCACATTCACTGACTATCACACAAGAGAAGTAGAAATTAACAATAAAGTGGCTAAAGCCACTTTGATCCACTTGGAAGTGTAAGAGTATATCTCCAGTATTTGTTCACAAGATAAAATAGAAATTGTAAACTATTTAGAAATGAATTATAAGTACCCCACAGAATTCAGATCTGTGTAAATTAAACTTAGGGGATGCAGCAACAGTGGTACTCAGAGGGAGAGTTATAGCCTTAAATGTATTTTCTTTTAGAATCCAAGAAAGATTGTAGATGAGACACAATAGGATAAAGATAAACAGAATTCAGTGAATTACAAAGCAAACAACAAAGTTGAGTAAAACTAAACATTGCTTCTTGGAAAGGAGCCTGACATTTGGCAGAG
>RCUC01097231.1:0-10448 GCA_003697995.1 Taxidea taxus jeffersonii | reverse complement strand
TTTAGCTATCTGGATTTTCCCATATTTCTGTCAAAATACAGGAAATCTCACTAGCATTTTAATTGGATCCCACCTGTAAATTATTATGGGACAATTGCTGTTGCTACGAAGTTCCCTTCTACTTGAGAGACTGAGCAGGACGGGAGTGCAGGCCACCGGGTAAGAAGACACCTGGTTTACATTCCTGCTTCTTCCCAGACCAGCCAGGACAGAGACGTGCATTTCTGCTTCCACTGGTAGGAAGGCTCCATCAACACTTCTCTAGAGGCTGCTGGCTGGAATGATGGTAGGATTTAAGAAAGGGACTTCATACACTTCTAGCCTTTGTTAAATCCTCAAAAAGAAGTCACTGCATTCTACCTCTGAAACTAAGGATTTAAAAAAGTCATTGCTTCTACTTATTCTATATCCCACTTACAATTTTTTCAAATAGAAATTCCTTAATACTTTATCCCTTATCAGTTCCTAATCATTTCTTAAATAATTTATTCTTAGATCCCATTTCAAAATCCTATTAAAATCTCTTAAGTTGGCTACTCCTGGTATAAACCAAGGCTATTAGTCTCTGTATTATTTTATAATTTGTCACACTGATTAACTCTTAAAAACTATTTCAGGGGATTAGTTTTTCTAAAGTCGTTGAATTACAAATATTTCCTTTTTAATATTTTTCTTATTCTATGCTTCAGTGAGAACTGTGCTATGTATACTCAGCAGATTCTGTCAACATTCCAACCTGCTCTGTCACTGAACTGCTCACGTTCATGGAAATTGTCTTTTAGCAGAAAATATTCACTGCCCAAGTCAGTAAAAGGCAGCTGGCCACTTTGTTCTAAAAAAGTTAACTTCGGTATTTTTCCTGTGACCTTACACTTTTCCAGATATCTTTCCACTTTATTGTTTGTTCATTCCTACACAACAATTACTGGGCACCTATACTGTGTCAGGGACTAGTAACACAGCAGGAAGCAGACAGCAATTTTCAATTGATCAGCATGGTTATGGGCAACATTTCTTAAAATGCAAAGTTACCCTCCCACCCAGTTACCTTCTCAGAAAGCCATCATAGCCTGCCACCTTCTATATTCAGTGATAACCAACTGACACATTTGTTTTTGTGCATTTTTTTAAAGACATCGATATTACGTGCATCTATGTATCTTTATACATCTTAATATATATTAAGAAACACATATATCTTGGAGACTTTCACCTCAGTACACAGACCTGGCTCACTCTGCTGTATAAAACATTATACTGAAAACTACACATGTTGCTGAATGTGCGTACTGCTGTTTCCCTGTGCAGGTTTTTAAATTGCCTTTTATTTATCCTCTATTTTATCTGTTGGTTTTGCATTTTCTCCTCCCAGAAAATTAGCTTGCGTTCTTTTTCTTCTTCTCCATTTCTGATTCACTATTTGTGATATAATTTGTAGTTCATTTGTTTTCCATTTTTTTTTTTTAAAGCAATCTCTATACCCATTGTGGAGCTTGAACTCAAGACCCCTGAGATTGAGTCACATGTTCCTTCCTCCTACTGAACCAGCCAGGTGCCCCTACTGTCCTTCTTATCAATTAAAAGGCGGCCTTGAAATTACCCCAGGGATTACATGTGGACTCCAGGCAAAGCAGTTTCCATGGGTCCAAAAGAGCAAATATATGGAAGATGACAGAGAATGTTTCTTGAATAAAGGTTGCACAGTGTGACCACACTCTGCCAGGCTGGATTCTTGCCAAACACGTTTTGATAGTCACTCAAGATTCTAAACTCCTGGCCCACTCCCTAGGATGTGAGCCTTTCAGATTTAATAGTATTATGTATCTCAAGATTTCCCTGTATCATCCCTTACCCACCCTCCTGTCTCAAAGCCTGGCATTGTCTTCAAAATCTCCGATTCGAAGACATCCTCTTGTTTAGTTTCTTCAGCCGTTCGTTCACCCAAGAGTTTCCTGAGCTGGAGACTGTCATTGTCTTAGCAACTGGGAACATACATGGGAAACTAAAAGAAGACTCCTCTCATGTTGTTTAATATTTGTTCGAGGTGTTCAGGTCAGGTAACAGAACAAGGTGGGAAAGAGAAGATCTGTTTTGTTGTATTTGTATACGTACCTGACCCAAGGGTTATTTAGAGTTCGCCTTCTGTATGCTTATCTGATTCAGAAACAAATGAGATATTTCATTTTCATTCTTTAATGTGGTTCTCTCCAGTGTAAATTTTTTGTTTCGTTGTTGCTGTTCCGTCAAATACGGCAGGAACTAAGGTTTGGGATTTGCCTGCACAGATTACATTGAGGGTCTGCTTTCATATGAGTCCTCTGATGCGGAGTACAGTGAGGACTCCTACTGAAGGACTTCCTGCCAGTGGCATCAGTGCTTCTGGAGCCTTCCTAACACTGCTTACTGCATTCCCAGGTGCTTTCCAGTGTGACTGCTATGATGCTAAGAAGAGAGCTGTCATGAAATCTTAACCACAGCAGTCACATTCCCTTGGCTTTGGAGTTCTCAGAGGTAATTATTTGGTGTGAGAACTCTACCACATTTGATACAACTGGGTTTTTTGTGTTTTATTTTTTCTAGTGTGAGCTTTCTTAAGTCAGACCAAAGTGAACTAGGCCAGAAGCCTTTCCTGCTATGATAATCTTCCTGGGGTTTCTTCCCTGTTTGAGTTCTCATGTCAAAAAACTCAAAAACTTTCTCCATTCAAGGCTGAGCTGAAAACAGGCTTTCTCACACTAAACACATTTATATACTCTCATTCTTAAATGAATTATCCTTTGTATAAAACAACTGATTTCCTACACCCACTACACATTTGCTTTATAGCCTGAGTCCTCTCAGGCTACACAAAGGGTGAAAAGATAGAAAAGGATTCCTTCTCATCCTCCCCCAAAATAATCTCCTTGTAGAAATTATTTTTGTCTGCTAAAGCTCGCAATAATTATGTGTTGCTACATTCATATTTGTAGGGTTCATCTCTTTTGCTTTGTTCCTTGACAGGTCCAAAGAATTAAATGTCCTGCAGGCTGTAATCTGAAGGTTGTAAAACCTGAAGGTCATGTAATCATGACCTTCAACAGTGTCTTTACTCCATTGCTTTCCTATAGATCTACTTTCCTACAGATTAAATCTAGATTATATCATTTTCCACCCAAAACACACATGTGGCAATACTTTTTTGAAAGGACAGAGTGATGGCTAAAGATCTGAGTGCCATCAAATAGTTGTCCACATTCTTTATATTCACATTTTCCCAAATCAGTGCCTTCTCAAAGATGAATGCCATGTAGGGGCGCCTGGGTGGCTCAGTAGGTTAAAGCCTCTGCCTTTGGCTCGGGTCATGATCCCAGGGTTCTGGGATCGAGCCCCGCATAGGGCTCTCTGCTCGGCGGGGAAACTGCTCCCCCCCCACCTCCTCTGCCTGCCTCTCTGCCTATTTGTGATCTCTGTTAAATAAATTTAAAAAAAAAAAAAAAAAAAAAGGATGAATGCTATGTCTTAAGCGCTTATTACCCAGTGTCGCTTCTACTTCAGCCAATGTCTGTGCTGCCATTTTTGCTGTCAAGGAGAGCTGCAGAGCCACACAAAATGAGTTGCCTCAGAAAGGCTGAGCTTTCCACTTAAACCCCATTCCCTGCATTGGAAGAGGTACCACTACACCAGTGATGGCAGCGACCACTGTTGGAGATGATGGTCTCATCTTACTGTGAAAAAAGCACGCCATTCCTAACACCTATGATTCCCAAGATTTTATGCACCGCCGGGACTCCTTCTTTAGTCCAGAGAAGGGCATTCCACAGGCTTCACAAACCTGTACTTGGAGGTCTCCAAGTCCCTTCTCATTCACACGTCATTAACAGAACCAGTCAAGACATAGGACAGTTCCACAAACTTGAATCTAGGTGAATGCTGTAGGGGAGTTCTTGGTAGTATTCATGTAACTCTCTTTAAAATTACTTCAACGAAGAAAAAACAAAACCAAACCTTTATTTCTAGCCTTCAAAAGTTTATGCCTTTACCAGATTTCCTCATGTCACTGACTAAAACCAAATATTCAGGAAGAGTAATTTTTCTCCTTTTTAAGTTAGATGGTGATACATACAAAGAGTGTATGTGGTAAATGCATACATTACAAATAGTCATGGGAAATCCCTGAAGCCCTCGCTTCTGAAGGATTCTTGGCAGCTTCCTTTCCTTTGGTCACTACTCACCTGGCCCCAGTGAATCCGTTTATGAATTGGGAGAAGGCCATACCAGCTTCTCCCCAACCCTTTTGCTCTTCTCAGGCCAGGAGTCATCACCTCTTCCCTAGATGCTACCTACCACGGCTCCCTGGCCTGCTTTCACCTGTGCCCTGCTATAGTTCTTTCTTCATAACCACCTGCAGTGTGATAACCATCACATCACACACTTGCCTGGTAAAAATAAAAACTCCACTCACAGTGAAGGCCCTGTGTGCGCTGCCACACCTAGCCTGCTTGTCAGTATACCTCAGCTACCTCCTCCCAGCCCACTCAGTGACTGTTTCCTGAGTGTGCCAAGCGTCTTCCATTCTCAGGGTCAGCCCAGATACGGTCTCTGTACCTGGAAGCTCTCTTTACCACCACTCACATGTCTGCAGAATTCTTTTTCTTTGGGAATTGCCTTAAAATTTCACTCCTGCAGTGCCCCCCAACCACCTCCTCTAGCGTAGGAATTCCCCATTACCCCCACACCACATTCTTTTTCTTCTCAGTCCTTCCACTACATATCTGTTCAGAGCTGGATCTGGGGAACTTGTCTGTAGAGGCCATAATCTATTGGACTACAAAGTCCAGCGTGGCAAGGGTTCTGTTATCTTTGGTTCTCTACCAAAGTGGTTAGTGTACTACATGAGAGGACTTCCGCAAGTATTTGTGAGGTGTAACCGGGAGAGGCAGTGGAGGGAAAACAACAAGCAAAGGACTCTTTGCGACAAAGCACAAAACACCTATTAGCTCAGGCACAGTCTATAATAAAATGTCCTGGTAAGCCTCCCTGCACATGGTCTCTTGCACTGGGGTATCACCTCAGAATCTCCTGTCACCTGTTAAGCCAGTTCTCCCAAGATGTACCCCAAATCCCTCAGGCAGCTAGGTGAGAGGAACTACTAGATCATCCAGAAGTGCAAGGCTGGAAGGTTTGCCCACACAGGACTTGAGCTCCAGGGAGGATGAGACACAGACCTGCCACAACCAGAGCCACCACACAGGAAGGGACTGTGGAAGGCGAGAGCAAGGGGAACAACTAGGAAAGACACCACAGTGGGTGGATACAAAGTGCCTGTGTTGCTGGGAACCTTCCAAGTGAAATATAGTTTAGTGACCTGTGCTAATGGCTGGAATTCATAGGGAATGAAAGGAATGACTCTGATTATGGAAAAGAAAAAAACACTAATGCTGAGCCATCAAACTGAGTCCAGAAAAGGAGGGGCAGAGTCCCAAGAGATGCCAGTCTGTGTTGTGGCAAACAAAATCATCACCAAAAATGGGGACCAGGTGCAGATTTCATAGGTGAATACAGCTTAGAAGCAGGTAGTTCCAATGTCACTTGCATTAGAACACACAGAACACAGGGAAGGGAGAGCATCCCAAGTTTTCTTTACAAAGTCAGCACACCCCGATATGAAAGTTGACTAAGAAAAACCACAAGATGGGGCGCCTGGGTGGTTCAGTGGGTTAAGCCTCTGCCTTCAGCTCAGGTCATGATCTCAGGGTCCTGGGATCGAGCTTGGCATCACTGAGCAGGGAGCCCGCTTCCCCCCCTCTCTCTGCCTGACTCTCTGCCTACTTGTGATCTCTCTCTGTCAAATAAATAAATAAAAATCTTAAAAAAAAAAAAAAATACAAGAAAGAAATCCATCCACCTCCCCTACCTAATTTATGAATACTGATGTGCCAGTGGATGCCAGCATCATGTTACAAAAAGGCACTTCTATTTTTATTAGGTCACTGTGTTAACTGTTCAAAGGAGAAAATCACTATGATCACCTTGGAAGGCTATGAGGGAAAACTGGGGCTATTACGATCACTTATCAAAAAGGACTAAATGACTATTTCTTTATCCAGATAAAACTGATTTAAATTAAAGCAGAGTCCAGCACATGCTCATCAAAGCTGAGAAACTTTCCTATTTAGGTCAGACGTTCACTCTTCACCCTCTCAGCTTCAGTGTTTTAGAAGTACCAACTGTGATGAATGTCATTATGTAATTGGGCAAAATAAGTAAAATAACAACATCACTAATACAGTTGCCTCTTCCTTTAGACTTGCTGATAAAATGACTGTAATGAGAAAATCAGTAAGGAAGTAGTTAAGACAACTAGAAAGAGAAGCCAGCAGCATGCCAGGCTCATCGAGATCAACTATGTGAGACTGCAAAGGAAGACGGACACGAGCAGATTGACAGCGGCACACAGAGAGCCCAACAGCACGCAGAAGGCCTGACCCAGCACAGTGAGGAGAGCGGATCTCTGTATACGTGTCCAGTCATGACCAGACAGACCAATTCTGCATCAGGGAACTCTAAATCCAATAATTCGAACCGGATTTTCAATGAATCCCTGACAAGCTGATGCTAAGTGTTCATCGGGCAAAGCCTGTGGTTGAGAACAACGAAGAACTTTTCCAATGGGAGGAGCCCCCGTTTACCTAAGTTTGTTACAGAACTACCAAGCGCACAGCAATACGGCGTTTACTCAGACCGAGATGAAGGACACAGAAGGGACCACGACGGAGCCTGCACCCAATGAGGACTGTGGGAAGTTAAGTCTAAGTCTACGATAAAGATGGCATATCTGATAAGTGGAAGAATCTAGTCAGAAAATGTGCTGAAAGAACTTACACTCCATGCCTTATACACAAAGAAACTCCATGTAAGTGCAGCCATTAGACAAAAACCAATACTGAAACACAAGAAAGTATTTATAAAATCTTCCTTTCTATGTTATGAGTAGGAATAAAAACAAATTTGAAAGGAAAAATACCTGAATCATGAAACTTCTTTATGGAGACTACATTTAAATTTAAAGGTAATGATAAATGTTTGTATTACCAATGCCCATAATTAATAGCGTTCCCAACAAAATACTACACCCAAAAAACCAAAAATCAACAGAAAAAAAAAGGGGGAGTAAAATATATAATTCACAAAAGAAAAAATATAAATGGTCTGTAAACTTATCTGCCTGCCGCTCTGTCTGCCTGTGCTCGCTCCCGCTCTCTCTGACAAATAAATAAATAAAATATTAAAAACAAAACACAACAAAACAAACTTCATGAGGGATGGGGCGCCTGGGTGGCCCAGTGGGTTAAGCCTCTGCCTTCGGCTCAAATCATGATCTCAGGGTCATGGGATCGAGCCCTGCATCCGGCTTTCTGCTTGGCAGGGAGCCTACTTCTCCCTCTCTCTCTCTGCCTGCCTCTCTGCCTACTTGTGATCTCTGTCAAGTAAATAAATAAATCTTTAAAAAAAAAAAAAGACTTCAAAAAAAATACTTCATGAGGGAAATGTAAACTAAACTCAACATACTATCACATCTGGAAAACTTAAAAAGATCATTATAAATTCCTGGCAACGAACAGGAAAAGCTCTCATATAATTGAGCACCTCCATGTATTTTAAAGGATTTTAGAAAGCAATCTGTTGCTACCACATTTTTAGCTTCTACCTTGGTTGATTCCGAAGTTCTATCTCACAAAACCTACCTAAAAAAAAAACCACACACACAAAAAAACTTGAAAGTGGGGACGCCTGGGTGGCTCAGAGGGTTAAGCCTCTGCCTTCGGCTCAGGTCATGATCTCAGGGTCCTGGGATTGAGTCCCGCATCGGGTTCTCTGCTCAGCAGGGAGCCTGCTTCCCCACCCCCTCTCTCTGCCTGCCTCTCTGCCTACTTGTGATCTTTCTCTGTGTCAAATAAATAAATAAAATCGTAAAAAAAAAAAAAAAAACCTTGAAAGTGCAAAAAATGTATGCAACAGGGACGCCTGGGTGGCTCAGTTGGTTAAGCAGCTGCCTTCGGCTCAGGTCATGATCCCACTGCCCCGGGATCAAGTCCCACATCAGGCTCCTTGCTCAGCAGGGAGTCTGCTTCTCCCTCTGCCTGCCATTCTGTCTGCCTGTGCTTGCTCTCTCTGACAAATAAAATAAATATTTTTTAAAAATGTATGCAACAAAATTTTCTGCAACTTGAAAGATTATCAAGAAGAAAAATCAAATGTGGACCACACAGTATCTGCTAAAATGAATGAAACAGGCCTGTTTGTATCCAGTGTAACACCCCCAAGTCATAAACATACATTCATATACATACTTGCAAAGATCTATAAAGAATAAGTCTGGGAAGACACACCAGTTACTGGTGATTACATGAAAGAACAGTAGAACAGATGCAGCCCCTAGGGCCAACTTGCCACTGGCAACAAGCTCACGTTCAACCAAGTGGTACATCCCTGACTCTTGAGACCAGAGGAAAACAGTTTGATTCAGCTTGTCTGCAGCTACTCATCATACCACCCCATCTGGGGTTTTCCCCCGTCCATCCTCTTTTCTTAGACACCAGTCCCTGACTAACCAGTCAGCCCATTCCCTACCAGGACTCCGTGAGCCTGGTTCTCACCTGAAAAGGTGTGTTGAGGAATTCCTCTCTCCACCGACCAGAGCGCTTCCTCCTCCTCTAACTGAGATACCACATCTGGCTTGGAAAGCTGATGTTCTGCCCAAGGGAAAAGAGACAGGGCTTGGGGGGTCTGTGTTCAGGAGAAAATGCGTTTCTGCTGTGGCACATGCTGTCCCTGAATTCTTCCCTCCAAGGGCATGACTTCTGGTCTATCGCGGTGATGATAACCCAATCCATTCCCTTTTTTAGATACTTGCCTTTCTGGACTCCCTTGCCCCTAAAAGAAGCAATGGGACCCAGTTCTGGCAGGCAAGACATAAAGAAAAACATGTCAGCTGGGACCTTAAGGCTCCCTTAATGGGAAAAAAGAACTAGTCAGGGCTGCCCCCTCCCCTTCTTTCCGCCCTGAATATAAACATGATGCTGGGTGCCGATGCCATGCAGCCACTAACTTAAGAGTGGAAAAGTTCACACCACAAAGAAACGGAAGAAATCAGTCTCCAGTGATACTCCTGAACTGCTGGAACACTGACCCCACATCCTATGGAATTCTTAAGTTACATAAATGAGCATCCACTACGGTCAGCTACATCCCTGACAGACCTACCTCCCTAGCGTTCAAGGCCTCTGAGGGATGGACTAGGTGGCTTCAGAAGTCACATGTGAAGTTGCCCTTTCCGTGCGGGTACAAATTAAAGCCTTCTCCCTCAGGCCCCAGGGCCTTGACAACTGCACGCTCCTCCCTGCAACCTGAGCCCAAGCAGACACACACTTGAGAGGCACCACATTCGAGCTGCAAAGCGCATATCTTTATTGACATGGAGACCATCCTTACCCACTGAGACCAGGTTCCTGTAGTTCTCCAGCATCACCTCCCTGTACAGGGACTTCTGTTCGAGGTCCAGCAGTCCCCATTCCTCTGAAGTAAAACCGAGGGTCACATCTTCAAAGGCCACTGGTTCCTAAAACCCACAGGTTTCTGTTCAGCCACGGTGTGTCGTCACCTACACCGACATGAGGGGGAAGGCTGACCCAGCACATGAGGGCACAGTCTACAAGGTGACCTGCGAGCATTCCAGGTGGCTCATGTGTTCCTGCAATTGTCTGCAACTGAGCAAACGCCAAGCTTGACCCTCCCTGTTCGGGTCACAGCAAGGAGGACAACACGAGAGTTCAGAGAGAGCTCTTCTTTCTCTGGCCTCTCCATTTTTCATTAACTTGGGGATTCCGATACTGGCATTAGCGTCTATACCCCCTAGGAGGGAATTCTGGGAGCTGAATCCTCACCCCCAAGCCTTCAGCCCCCACCCACTGCCCGTGCTGCCTCTCTACTTCCTTCACAGGTCACGGATCCATCCTCCTGTTTACTCTTAATCCCCTCTAGCTTAGATGCCAAAGTACTACTGAAATAAAAACGCGAGTTTAATCCCTGTTTAAACCTACGCGCGCCTACCCGCAATAGAAAAGATAAATCAGAGTCCCCCAGACCCCAACCTGTACTCCAGCCCTTTTCTTGGAAAGCTAAGCAACCTCTGGTTCATCCGTTCAGCAGCGTCTCATTCCCGGCCAGTCTCTCAATCCTCCCCAAGATGCTCCGGGGCCTGGCGTTACCTCAAGGGAGGTGGCATCCCACTTCCATCCGGCCGCCCCCACACCCAGATCCAGGGATAGACTCAGAAACTCTACTCACACGGAGCCAGGCCGTCGGAAGCCCGGAGGCCATAGCTTCCTTCTCGACGTATCCCGTGGGAGTGGGCAGTTCTGAGGAGGTCGAATTTGGGAGGTAGGGGGTGTGAGGGCTACGCAGGGGGG
>RCUC01097230.1:0-16457 GCA_003697995.1 Taxidea taxus jeffersonii | reverse complement strand
TGATCTCTCTCTCTCTCTCTCTCTGCTCTCTCTGTCAAATAAATAAATAATCTTAAAAAAAAAAAAAAAAGAAAGAAATCATTGCTTAACCCAAGGTCAATTGGTTGATAGTTTTAGTTCTCACATTTAATTCTGTGATCCATTTTGAGTTAACTTTTTGGATTGGGTGAGTTAGGATTCTAGCTTCTTCTTTTTGCATGTGACTGGTTGTCCCAGCATTATATTTGTTGGTACTCTATTCCTTTTTTGTTTAATTTTCTTGGTGCCATTGTTTAAAATCAATTGACCTCAGATAGATGGGTTTTTCTGTATTATCCATTCTGTTTCATCCATGTGTGTCTGTCCTTATGCCAACAACCACACTGTCTTGATTTACTGTAGCTTTGTAGTGATGTGCTGAGTTTTTAATTATAATCATTTTACTTAAACTGTTTATCATTTATATCTCATTATTCAGCGGGAAATAATTATGCATCTATCATTAAATATGCCAATTAACTTTTTAATAAGTTTTATTTGATCATAACAGTCAGCCATATGCATGTAAGTTCAGTTTTCATAGATCATTGCTTATATAGTTTGGTTTTCTGCTTATCCAGCATCTAAAAACAATTAAAGCCACTGGCTGTAATTCACCTGCCATTACCTTTAAAATGGCTCTTAAGGGCAGTTGTGAGATTCTCTTTTCATGGCTATTTGCCTTTTGAGTACTCTCTACCAAAAAAAAAAAAAGTAACTTGAATTGTTCTTTTTATTTATAATTTATAGATTTTGTATGCTGAAACTTCTCAACCAGAGGAAAGGACCTTCACAGTGTCCTTTGTGTAAGAATGATATAACCAAAAGGTACTTAATTTGGGTAGTGATGGGAGGTTGGACTCAACAGTAGGGAAAAGTAGAAATTCCTTCATAACAGAGCTGGTGCTCCTGTCAAACTATTCATCAGTAGAAAAATGTATAAACGAGTGTTGGGCTGACAGAGTAAATTATTTCTGAAGTCATTTTCTTGAAAGTTTTGTGGTAGGTCTGTCTCATAAAGGTATTAGGAATTCATTGCCTCTTTCTAATGCTTCTGAATGGCGTAAAACGTGCAGTCTTACCTAACGTGGGACTGTACCATTCTGCCCTCTTTGTCTCCAGGTCCTGCTTTTCTTTTTCTTTCTTGTACTTGTTTCTACTTAATTATACACACATAGTGTGTTTATACATTTTGGGTCCCTCCCACCAGGATATAAGTTCTCTTAGGACACTGGCTTTTTCTGTTTCCGTCAATGCTGTTTTTTCAATGTTTGGCACATGGTACTCACTTAGATATTTAAAGGAATAAATGAATTATATTGCCCTACAACTTTCCTAAACCAAAATCTCTCTTTGGACATTATCATCTATGATGTGGGAAACAAAGGCAGAAGAAAAATTACTAAACTTCCTTACTACATACAGCCCATTGACAAGTTCCTGAAACAGGCAGAGTGACGGTCTTCTAGGGACTCAACTGCTTCCATGTTGACACTTTGCTAAGGGCAAGTGGCAATCTTAGCCTGACCCTCCAGGATCTTGTAAGTCTACTTTAACATATAAAAATTCCTTTATCTCTACCCCCCAAGATCCATGTTGGCAATCATCTGCCAAGCATATGACCCACTGATACTCATCTGAAGGGTCTCATGACTAAGATTTTATTAGACAGTAATAAATGACCTTTTCCTTAAAATAGCTAGCCCCCTCAAGGTCCTGGAAACCTTGCTTCCAAAATTCCTTAGAGACTTACACTACCCCTAATCCCTTCCCAACTTGAAAGTGTATAACAGGCCATTACGTTACATTGAAGTAACATAATCATCATTTCACAGAAATCCCTGAAAGCTCAAATTAGGAGGTTGGGTAGATGAGGTTCAGGTGTTAAGAATGGTAGGTTCTCTATGCAGTGAATTTATATCTACTACCGATTCAGAGTACAGTTATTTTAGATAGCTACAGGCTTTTGGTAGGCTTGAATGGCAAAAAAAAAAAAAAAATTATGAGAACAACCAATCCTGCCACACAGTTTGTTCTGATGTTGTTGGTGTTTCAATGATAGTATACGGTCACTAATAGCTCTTTTCTTGAATGTATTTTTACTGTTGCTACATCTGGTTTTTTGTTTACACTACTTTCCTTATTCTAGTGTCCTTAAAAAGTTGGTAATCCTTTGCTGAGTGTGTTTCTCAAACAATTTAATTTCAGAAGCCTACAAGAAAGTACAAGATTTAGTCAACTGGTTGAAGAGCTGTTGAAAATCATTCATGCTTTTGAGCTTGACACAGGATTGCAATGTAAGTGTTGCATAGCCCCTGGGGCCAGCGCTCAAGTGGCTGTCCATTAAAACTCAGGAAGTTTTCACAGTTACTCTGTGAAGAGGCAATAACACCTTTTGATCTAGGTTAATTTTAACTCTTTATCTGTGATTTATTTTTTAAATCATGCCCACTGATCTCACACCTCATTTTATAAGTCCTGAGATACACATTTTTCACAGTTCAGCATCTCCAAAATTGGGAGCAATTTACCACCTGTGGTGTGCCATTGTTAATTTAGTGTGTTTTCTAAGTGGCCCAGAAAATAATTGTGTGTCTTGCATCATTGGTACCTTGGATTTAAAGAAATATGATATTAATACGCAAATATGTTAGTACTGAAGTAGGAAGAAAAAGATTAGAAATAACTTTGACAGTCTGTGTGTTTCCTAGGAATAGACTTTCCAAAGTAGATTAAAAAAAATGATAGGTAAGCTTTAATGCATGTCTTAACAAATCAGAGAGCTCATACACAGGATTTCTTTTGGTTCTTTGATACAGTTACTGTATTGTTTCTCACCATAACAATAACATTTTCCTTTGTAATTCATAGTTGCAAACAGCTATAGCTTTTCAAAAAAAGAAAATAACTCTCCTGAGCACCTGAAGGAGGAAGTTTCTATTATCCAAAGTATGGGCTATCGAAACCGTGCCAAAAGACTTCGACAGAGTGAACCTGAAAACCCCAGCTTGGTAAAGCCATTTTCATTTATTCTGGTAACATCTCTTTACTGAGCATTTTGAATTACTGAAGGTGCTAGATGCTCATGGGTTTATATAAAAAGGCAGTAAACATGGGTCTGTAAATAGTTAACATGGATTTATATAAAAAGAGCCACCTGGGTGGCTTCGTCGGTTAAGTGTCCGAATATTGGTTTCAGCTCAGGTCATGATCTGGAGTCATAGGATCAAGCCCCACATTGGACTCTGTGCTCAATGCAGAGTCTGCTTCAGATTCTCTCCCTCTCCCTCCTGCTTGATCGCTATTAAATAAATAAAATCTTTTTTTTTATTTTAAAGATTTTTATTTATTTATTTGACAGAGATCACAAGTGGGCAGAGAGAGAGGAAGGGAAGCAGGCTCCCCACTGAGCAGGGAGCCCAATGTGGGCTCGATCCCAGGACTCTGGGATCATGACCTGGGCCAGAGGCAGAGGCTTTAACCCACTGAGCCCCCCAGGCACTCCAATAAATAAAATCTTAAAAAATAAAAACTGCTTTAAAAAAAGGCAGTAAACAAGGTCAGATAGGCTTGGTCAAGAGTTAGAAGAGCCAAGAGAAGGTCTGTGTACTTAGTGTGGGCAAGAGAGACCTTCTGGGTCTATCCCCTGCTTTAGTGCTTTTATCCATTCTGATGTTTGTCTAAAATAGTCTTGAGGTCACTGATGCCTTTAAGATTTGAGCTTGCTAGTTTTTAAAATAATCATCTCACAGCAATTCTTCAGGCATGAGGAAGTATCTTCTAATTTATTTTCTTTGAAAAGTTGCCTGGGAAAAAAAAGTCGGTTGTTACCATTTGAAAATTGCTTCTAATTAAAAGGTGTGATTGTCAAAGGAAATGCAGTGATTTGCTCTGTTGTTACTTGCATATAAATGAATAATGCAGATCTTAAAAATAATAGTTCTCATCCTACCAGTATTCATTTTTCAGTAGATGTTGAAGGACTCAAAAAGAAGGAAAGCTTCATCAAAGTGATATTGGATTTTTAAATATTCTTTCCTGCACTGAATGTTCGTAGGATTGCTGGGTTTTTATTCATAACCCTGTTATCAGATGTGATCAGAAATGCATACTAAATGATTCTCATTCCATTTCTATACTATTATACAAAGTATTAGCTTCAAAATACACTTTTCTTCAAAAAATTACATAGATAATACATATTCAGTTTAGAAAAGTTTAAAACAACAGAGAGAGGAAAGATTTGTAGTTGATTTGTAGTTTGCCAAGTGTTTTTCCAGTTGTCAGATTTTAGCTAGTTATAATAGTCTGTTTTGTCCATGGCCTGGAGTTTCTCTTCAGGAAAAGAAACACAGGGGGCGCCTGAAGGGTTAAAGCCTCTGCCTTGGGCTCGGGTGGTGATTCCGGGTGGTGATTCCGGGGTCCTGGGATTGAGCCCCTCTGCTCAGCGGGGAGCCTGCTTCCCCCTCTCTCTCTGCCTGCCTCTCTGCCTACTTGTGATCTCTGACTGTCAAATAAATAAATGTTTTAAAAAAAGAAAGAAAAGAAACCCAGAACTGGTTTCAACAATTGATTGATCATCCTTTACTGTACTGCTTAGCAGGAAACCAGTCTCAGTGTCCAACTCTCTGACCTTGGAATTTTGAGATCTCTGAGGACAAAGCAGCAGATACAGCCTCAGAATAAGTCTGTCTACATTGAATTGGGTAAGAGATACAGATTTTGTAAGTTTAGAATGATAGTTGCTGAATTGTGGTCTTACAGTTATACCAAAAGCCTCATAATTTATACAATATCAGGGAACTTTGGGAAGTGGAAATAAAATAATTTTATTTTTCTAGCCTTACAGTGTTACAAATAGTGTAAACGATGTAGCACTCACCGGGTTATGAAACAAGACCCTTATTATATAAAGAGAACAAAAGGAAGTCTGTCTTGATTATAACATGTGTAAACATGCTTTTAGTTTAAAAACTAAACATGGGAGGATGGAGAGTAGGGATAAGAAATAATATGATGGGATGGCCACAGCATCTGGAAGGATCCAGGATACATTGTTCTAGACTAGGAAGACTTTTTTTTTTTTTTTAAAGAAAATTTTTAAGAGGACCTGAGCTCAAACAGGTCTAATTGTCTTATCTTTTAGAATGTATTTATAATTGGAAAGAGTGACCCTCTTTGGGCTGCCAAGCACCGCCATATGTCTACCATAGCACTTACCAGATTCTCGTGAAATTACCTGCATGTTTTTTCCCTGCTTGAAGATCATAAGTCCTGAGATAACAGGTGTTGACATAAAAATAGTATTTAGGAGAACTCACTGCAGTCCAGACACTGTTGGGCCTTACTTGCATAACTTATGTAAGTACACGGTAACCCCCTGAGGTTGTTAATATTATTGTACTTATTTTGCCCACGAGCAAATAGAGGCACACGGAGGTTAAGACATTTTGCCAAGATAACAAAGATAGCAAGTGGCAGAGCTGTAATTCAAACTTGGGAATTCTGGTGTCAGAGCCGGTGCTTGTAACCACGTATCTGTGTTACTTGCCATATGTTTCATTGTGTCTGCAGATTTTATACATGCTGAGTGTGCAGTAATATTTCTTGAATGAGTATCTGTTGTGCAACAAGTACATCTCATGAGTTTAACCCTTTCGGTAAAAATCCTTTTATTGATTTGTTATCTGGGGAATTTTTTTAGGATCTGATTCTTCTGAAGATACAGTTAATAAGGCAAGTTATTGCAGGTGAGTTAAAGAGAGCCTTTCTATGAAGTTGGCATTTTTGTATTTAGTTAATAAATGCTAAGGATTGGTATTTAGGTTAGAATCATGGCATTGGAATAGACCTTAAAGGTTGTTTACTTTTTATAGGTGAGACAACCTGTCTTAGTGGAGTCCAGAAGAGTATAAACAGACTTGCTTCCAGCAGATGGTTGTGTCTAACTTAGTTCCTCATGCACAGTAGTATTTTGGCTCATGAAAATATTAAAGGACTTAATTTTCAATTCTTCTCCTCTTCCCTAATTCCATCTATTTCTCAAGCTTTGTCTACATGAATTATACAATGATCTGCTATCCACTCACCCCCCAGCTGGGTTACCTGTCAAATTGCTTTCCTTAGGAATGATTGCTTGACCCTAAGATCTGTGATGGCTTGTCTGAACTATGCTGGTACCATTGCCAGCCAGATCTTGTTCACAAATGACTTTTTCCTAATCTCTCATTGGAAGGAAATGTTTTTTAACTGGAAGGGAAGCACAGAGGCAGTGTTGCATTCTATTGGAATGTCCGCTCTATCCCAGTGCTGCTTTTAAGTATCTTTTCTCTTGCTTTCTCATTAAGACACACTTTTAAGGGGCACCTGGGTGGCTCAGTGGGTTAAAGCCTCTGCCTTCTGCTCAGGTCATGATCCCAGGGTCCAGGGATGGAGCCCTGCATCGGACTCTCTGCTCAGCGGGGAGCCTGCTTCCTCCTCTCTCTCTCTCTGCCTGCCTCTCTGCCTACTTGTGATCTCTGTCTGTCAAATAAATAAATAAAATCTTAAAAAAAAAAAAAAAAGGTACACTTTTAAATTATGTTGAGTTTTTTCCTTTCCTAACTTTGGGCTATTGTTTGTCTACCATTTAAATTTTAGTTCTCTTTTGCTCGTCCATAAAGCAGTGTATCTGTGTGACTCCACTGATTTTTATGACTCTTTCTCCTCAGTCTTTGACCATTTGATTTTGGCTGGAAGTTACTAAAGCAGAGTGCAAATTTCAAAAAGTGAATCAAATTGATCAGCTTACTGCAGTCATATCTAGAGGAGCTGAAATACTTGATCTTGCTTATTTGACAACTCTTTGAGCGTAAAACTAGTGTTTTCTCATTGAGGCTTCTGTCTTTTCTCCGTAGTGTGGGAGACGACGAGTTGTTACAAATCACCCCTCAAGGGTCCAGGGCTGAAGCCAGTTTGAATCCTGCAAAAAAGGGTAATGACAAGTCTTCCCAACTTAACAGGCACTGAAGAGAGAATGGGTAGATTCTGTACCGTAATCAGATTATTCTGAAGAGCACTTGGGACATTTTTAATTCACAACATCTCTTTGCAGAGTTAGAATGTCTTTCTCAAATGTCATGGTGCAGGCTGATCTGTTTCAATGGCACGAGGCTGATGTGATTATAATAGTACCCCATGTAACTGGTTGTTGCCTTTTTCATTTAATTGATGTGTTTGTGTTTCATCTTTTGTACACTGGTATTTAAATATAGGGAGTTGAATCTGAAGATAGAACGGAGCACTGTATAGCTCATGCCCAGTCTGCTTTTAGTCCACTCTCAGAGGTTAGGGAAGTAGGAGGTGTGGTTTATGAACAGGGAGAATTCTGAAATTAAAATTTTAAGTATTTGGGGTGGAAATAATGAGAATCTAGATAAATAGGAATTCTGTGAAAGTGCATGAGCTACATCTTTCTTATCCTTGGTGGTTGATGAGGTCAGTTTCTCTAAAAATAGCCGTGTACTTTATTTCCACCCCTAAGTTGTATTAAGTGTACATGTTTCTTCATGATAGTTCAGTTTTTAAGCACCTTGTTGTTTTTGTATGCTTTCAGCTGCTTGCGAAATTTCTGAGGACATAACAAATAGTGAACGCCATCAACCCGGTAATAAAGATTTGACCACCAATGAGAAGCATGCAACTGAGAAGCATCCAGAAAAGTATCAGGGTATTTCTGTTTCAAACTTGCATGCGGAGCCATGTGGCACAAATACTCATGCCAGCTCATTACAGCATGAGAACAGCAGTTTATTACTCACTAAAGACAGAATGAATGTAGAAAAGGCTGAATTCTGTAATAAAAGCAAACAGCCTGCCTTAGCAAGGAGCCAACAGAGCAGATGGGCCGAAAGTAAGGAAACATGTACCGATAAGCAGACTCCCAGCACAGAGAGAAAGGTACTTCTGAAAGTCGATCCCCTGTGTGGGAGAAGAGAACCGAAGAAGCAGAAACCTCCATGCTCTGACAGTCCTAGAGATTCCCAAGATGTTCCTTGGATAACACTGAATAGCAGCATACAGAAAGTGAACGAGTGGTTTTCCAGAAGCGATGAAATGTTGACTTCCGATGACTCACAGGATGGGGGGTCTGAATCGAAGACCGAAGTAGCTGGTGCAGTAGAAGTTCCAAATGAAGTACATGTATGTTCCACTTCTTCTGAGAAAATAGACTTAATGGCCAGCGAGTCTCAGGATGCTTTGATACGTGAAAGCGAAAGAGTCCACACCAAGTCAGTAGAGAGTAACATCGAAGATAAAATATTTGGGAAGACCTACCGGAGGAAGGCAAGCCTCCTTAATGTGAGCCACATGAGCGAAGATCTGGTTATAGGAGCATGTGCCATAGAACCTCAGACAACGCAAGCCCATCCCCTCACGAGTAAAGCAAAGCGTAAAAGGAGAACTACAGCAGGCCTTCATCCTGAGGATTTTATCAAGAGAGTAGATTTGGCCGTCGTTCCAAAGGCTCCTGAAAAGCTAGTTGAGGGAACCGACCAAATCGAGCGAAGTGGTCACGTGACGAATATTAGAAATAATGGTCCTGAGGATGAAATAAAAGGTGATTATGTTCAGACTGAGAAAAATGCTAACCCAACAGAATCCCTGGAAAAAGAATCTGCTCTCAGAAGCAGAGCTGAACCGATAAGCAGCAGCATAAGCAATATGGAACTGGAATTAAATAGCTCCGGCTCGAAAGCCCTTAGGAAGAACAGGCTGCGGAGGAAGTCCTCCACCAGGCATGGCTGTGTGCTTGAATTCGTAGTCAGTCGAAATCCAAGCCCGCCTGCTCACAGCGAACTACAGATCGATAGCTGTTCTAGCAGTGAAGAGATGAAGAAACAACATGCGGACCAAATGCCAGTCAGACCCAGCAAAACCCTTCAACTCCTGGAAGAGAAAGAACCCGCAGCTGGAGCCAAAAAGGGTAGGAAGCCAGGTGAACAGATACATAAGAGACTTGCCAGTCATGCTTTTCCAGAGCTGAATTTAACAAACGTACCCGGGTGTTTTGCTAACTGTTCAAGTTCTAATAAACCTCAAGAGTCTGTCCACCCTAGCCTTCGAAGAGAAGAAACAGAAGAGAGCCGAAGAGCGACTCAAGTGTCTGGCAGTACCAGAGATCCCAAAGAGCTGCTACCAAGTGGAGGAAGAGGTTTGCAAATTGAAAGATCTATAGAGAATACCAGTCTTTCCTTGGTACCTGATACTGATTGTGGCACTCAGGACAGTATCTCGTTACTGGAAGCCGACACCCTAAGGAAGGCAAAAACCACTGCACCAAATCAACGTGCGAGTCTGTGCCCAGTAATTGAAAGCCCCAAGGAACCTATCCACAGTTGTTCTAAAGACACTAGAAACGGCCCAGAGGGCTTTGCGGATCCATGGACATGCGGAGATAACCACACTCAGGAGACAAGCATAGAAATGGAAGAGAGTGAACTTGATACACAGTATTTACGCAATACGTTCAAGGTTTCAAACCGTCAGTCGTTTGCTCTGTTTTCAAATCCAAGAGATTCAGAAAAGGACTGTGCAGTGGTCTGTGCCCACTCAGGGGCCTTAAGGAAACAAAGTCCAAAAGTCACTCCTGAATGTGGACAAAAAGAAGAGAATCAGGGAAGGCAAGAGTCTGAAATTAAGCATGCGCAGGCAGTTCCTGCAACGGTGGGCTTTTCTGCAGTTAGTCAGAAAGCTCAGAAGCCAGGTGATTATGCCAAGTGTAGCCTCAAAGGAGGCTCTAGCCTTTGTCAGTCATCTCAGTTCAGAGGCAAGGAAACTGAACTCCTTATTGCAAATAACCGTGGAATTTCCCAAAACCCTTATCATATACCACCACTCTCTCCCATCAGATCAGGTGTTAAAACTCTATGTAAGAAAAACCCATCAGAAGAAAGGTTTGAGCAGCATTCAATGTCACCAGAAAGAGCAGTGGGAAATGAGAGCGTCATTCAGAGTACGGTGAGCACAATTAGCCAAAATAACATTAGAGAAAGCACGTTGAGAGAAGTCAGCTCAAGCAGTGTTAATGAAGTAGGTTCCAGTACAAACGAAGTGGGCTCTAGTACTAATGAAGTAGGTTCCAGTGGTGAAAACATGCAGGCAGAACTAGGTAGAAACCGGGGACCTCAATTAAATGCTATGCTCAGGTTAGGTCTTATGCAACCTGAAGTCTGTAACCAAAGCCTTCCTGTAAGGAATTGTAAAGATCCGGAAATGAAAAGACAAGGAGAAAATGAAGGCATAGTTCTGTCTGTTAATGCAGATTTCTCCCCGTGTCTAAGTTCTGATAACCCCGAACAACCTATGGGAAGTAGTCATGCTTCTCAGGTTTGTTCGGAGACACCCGATGACCTATTAAATGGTGACAAAATAAAGGAGAAAATCAGCTTTGCTGAAAGTGACATTAAGGAAAGATCTGCTGTCTTTAGCAAAAATGTCCAGAAAGGAGACTTCAGAAGGAGCCCTAGCCCTTTAGACGATACACGTTTGGTCCAGGGTCAGCAAAGAGGGGCCAGGAAATTAGAGTCTTCAGAAGAGAACACATCTAGTGAGGAGGAAGAGCTTCCCTGCTTCCAACACTTAATATTTGGCAAAGTAACCAACACACCTTCTCAATCTACCAGTCACAATGCTATTGCCACAGAGGGTCCGTCTAAGAAAACAGAGGAGAACCTAGACTCACAAAAGAGTAGTTTAAGTGACCTCAGTAACCAGGTACCATCAGCAAAGGCATCCCAGGAACATCACCTGAGTGAGGAAGCGAGGTGTTCTGGTAGCTTATTTTCTTCACAGTGCAGTGCTTTGGAAGACTTGACTGTTAATACAAATACCCAGGATCCTTTCTTGATGTTTGATCCTCCTTCTAAACAAGTGAGGTATCAGTCTGAAAACCTGGACGCTCTGAGTGACAAGGAATTGGTTTCAGATGATGATGAGAGGGAACTTGGTCTGGAAGAAGAGAATAATGAAGAAGAACAGAGTGTGGATTCGGACTTAGGTACTGGAACCAGGTTTTTGTGTTTGCCCCCGTCTGTGTTCTAGAAATGAGCTAACTGTTGGTGCCTTGTGGGGGAGCACGTTTTACAAGTTTTCAAGTGCAACTAAAGTCACTGCTTCTTAAACTTTACACATGTTCCTCTGAGGTGCCTTTCCTTAAAAGTGCTTTACCCAGCCGGCACATCTTTTCTGTTTGAATGACTTGTTTCTGGTTTGCGTTGTTACGATTTCCAAGAGGAAATCTGAGTGTCCCAAAACAAGGAGCGTAATCATTTTGCGTAACACAAAAGTGAAGTTTGTCCTGCCAGTAGGAAGATGGGTTCGGCAAGTTGTGGTTCGTGCTGTTTTTACATCTGAAACTATTTTTATCATCATTTAAGGTGAAGCAGCATCCGGGTATGAGAGTGAAACAAGCTTCTCTGAAGACTGTTCAAGATTGTCTTCTCAGAGTGATATTTTAACCACTCAGGTAAAAAGTTTGTATGGATGTGTGTGTGTGTGTGTGTGTGTGTGTGTGTGTCGTGTCCTCTGCATTTGGTACTGTGCACCCCACATTCTGACATTTGCTTGCATCATCTTTTTTTTTTTTTTTAAGATTTTATTTATTTGACAGAGAGAGATCACAAGTGGGCAGAGAGGCAGGCAGAGAGAGAGAGAGAGGAGGAAGCAGGCTCCCCGCTGAGCAGGGAGCCCGATGCAGGGCTTGACCCCAGGACCCTGAGATCATGACCTGAGCCGAAGGCAGAGGCTTAACCCACTGAGCCACCCAGGCGCCCTGCTTGTATCATCCTTTAAAATCAGTGGTCTAACTTGTATGTGGTACCTCATTTCCTCAAAGTAGATTGTGAGCATCTGAACTGAACTCATACTGCCTTTCATTTTACACACACACACACACACACACACACACACAGCAACTGGCTGAGAACACTCAATCCTGAATTTAATGAATAAGCTAAACCTTCAAAACAAATTCTCCCTATAGCAAAAAATATCTATGAAAACACTGCTGTACCAAAGAGAGGGGTATGGTTATTCTTGGGACCCAAGTGGAGCCTACAGAGTTCTCTTTCTGTTGGAGACATCCAGCCTTTCGTTGCTTCATGGAGATTTCTTTTTGTTCTTTCTCTTCTAAGCTGATCGTAGTTTGTTCTTTGGTGCCTATAAGTCTTCTTTTTTCTTTAAGAAAGGAAGTACACAATTTTACTTCCTGTATCTTGCGGTCAAGACCAATATTGGGGTTACTTACGAATGGGATAAGAGCCTTGTCATATCTTATGGCATTTGATAACGTGAATGTTTCAGTACTGCAGAGAGAATAGTCTCGGAAAAGCACTCTATCCCAGCATTTTTTTTTTTTTAAATCTCTCTCTTTTTTTAAAAATATTTTATTTATTTATTTGTTAGAGAGAGAGAGAGCGCGAGCACAGGCAGACAGAGCGGCAGGCAGAGGCAGAGGGAGAAGCAGGCTCCCTGCCAAGCAAGGAGCCCGATGTGGGACTCGATCCCAGGACGCTGGGATCATGACCTGAGCCGAAGGCAGCTGCTTAACCAACTGAGCCACCCAGGCGTCCCACATTTTTTTTTTTAAAGATTTTATTTATTGGGGAACCTGGGTGCCTCAGTGGGTTGGAGCCTCTGCCTTCGGCTCAGGTCATGATCCCAGGATATTGGGATCGAGCCCCACATCGGGCTCTCTGCTCAGCGGGGAGCCTGCTTCCTCCTCTCTCTTTACCTGCCTGTGAACTCTGTCTGTCAAGTGAATAAATGAAATCTTTAAAAAAAAAAAAGATTTTATTTATTTATTTGACAGAGAGAGACACAGTGAGAGAGGGAACACAGGCAGGGGAGTGGGAGAGGGAGAAGCAGGCTTCCCACTGAGCAGGGGCTTGATCCCAGGACTCGGGGATCATGACCTAAGCCAAAGGCAGACTCTTAATGACTGAGCCACCCTGACGCCCCATCTGTCCCAGCATTTAAAGATTAACACCAACATCTTCACAGAGCAGGTAGTAGTAGTTGACCTTGGAGTGGGAAAATAGAAGACTGGGAGGAGAAAGAGGAAGCCCTACTTTCTCTGAATTATCCTTTTGTGCCTTGAATTTTATACCATGTGGGTTACCCAGTAATAATTATTATTAACTTATTGCAGTTCTTCATTCTTCTTCATGTATGTGCACAAAGGCATATGTATGCCTTCTTTTTAAAAAAATATTTGTATCAGGGGCAGTTGGGTGGCTTAGTGGATTACGCCTCTGCCTTCAGCTCAGGTTGTGATCTCAGGGTCCTGGGGTCAAGCCCCGCATCGGCCTCTCTTCTCAGCAGGGAGCCTGCTTTCCCTTCTCTCTCTGCCTGTCTCTGCCTACTTGTGATCTCTCTCTCTCTTTCTGTCAAATAAATAATCTTTAAAAATAAAAAGAAGGGGTGCCTGAGTGGCTCAGTGGGTTAAACCTCTGCCTTCGGCTCAGGTCATGATCTCAGGGTCCAGGGATCGAGCCCTGCATCAGATTCTCTGCTCAGCAGGGAGACTGCTTCCCTCTTCTCTCTGCATGCCTCTCAGCCTACTTGTGACCTCTCTCTCTCTCTGTCATATAAATAAATTAAAAAGTACATAAAAAAAAAGAAAGAAAAGTCACTTTAAAATATATATATATAAACATATATATATTTACATTTATATCAGGGACGCCTGGGTGGCTTAGTCATTAAGCGTCTACCTTCAGCTGAGGTCATGATCCCAGAGTCCTTGGATCGAGCCTCGCATCAGGCTCCCTGCTCAGTGGGAAGCTTGCTTCTCCCTCTCCCACTCCCTCTGCTTGTGTTCCGTCTCTCATTCTGTCTATCAAATAAAATCTTTAAATATATATGTGTATATATAATACTCCATGTACTTACATTGTAATGTTGTTTTTTCTGTTGCATTTAAGTTTTCTCCAGTGATTTCATTTCTAATTAGTATACAATATTCCGTCTTCTGGATAAGCCATGATTTTTATGACCTGTTGCTGAATATGAGGGTTACAGGCTAAGAGGCACAGTTTGCTATTATGTGCAGCATATCTGTATATATTTTTTATTTTTTTTTAAGATTTTATTTATTTAGTTGTTAGAGAGAGCGAGCACAGGCAGACAGAGCGGCAGGCAGAGGCAGAGGGAGAAGCAGGCTCCCTGCCGAGCGAGGAGCCCGATGTGGGACTCGATCCCAGGACGCTGGGATCATGACCCGAGCCGAAGGCAGCCGCTTAACCAGCTGAGCCACCCAGGCGTCCCCATCTTTTATTTTTTAAGTAATCTCTACACTCAACGTGGGGCTCAAACTCACAACCCCAAGATCAAGAGTTTCCTGCTGTACTTACTGAGCCAGCCAGGCACCCCTATAGCAGTACCTTGATAGCTAAATATTTGCCCATGTTCCCAGTGCTTTCCTTAGTATAAATTCCTAGGACTGAAATGTTTGGTCTTTGATATATATTGTTAAATTGTTCTTCAGAAAGACTGAACAAATCTAAATTCTTCCAGCCCCGGTGGTACTTGATGGTTCCCATTTCCCTGTACCTTTGCCAACACCAGGTGGTATCCAGTTTTTAAGTCTTCTAATTCTTGGCATTGCTGACAGGACTACAGATAGAAAGGGCTTGTCTTCTGCTGCCCACAGAGCAGATCCCTCTAAGACTGAAACCTGTCGGAGTCAGGAGGAAACCTCTTCCATACCTGAGTTGTCAGCAGTGTTTTTCCCGCCTGCAGGATTACCAGTGACTGAATGAACAAAAAGACCAAGGAGGCCTTTTCTCTGCAACTCCTATGATCCTTGCTGGGTGTGGACTTGGGGCTCTGTCGACCTTTCACGAATGCCTTTCACCTTTTTGTGCCTTGTGTTTTAAAGTTGTAGGTCCTGGTTTCTGATTCTGTCCAGCCTCCTTGTTTTTTATATTTCTGATCTTATTTGCAGAGATATGTCTGTTTGTTCAAGATGCATTCTGCAAATTGTTTTTAGCAAGCATCTACTCCAAAACAGACTTAAGGTCAGATTTCCTGGCTAACCTAAATCTATAGTAGCACGGATGCAAAATGATTGAAGTAGGATATTTTCCCTCTGTTTAATCAAACTAAGGAGAAGTATATAGGAGATAGAGAAATCCTAATTTGGTACCATTAGTATCTTTTTTTTTTTTTAAGATTTTATTTATTTAATTGACACAAAGAGAGAGAGATCACAAGCAGGCAGAGAGGCAGGCAGAGAGAAGAGGAAGCAGGCTCCCCGCTGAGCAGAGACCCTGATGCAGGCCTCGATCCCAGGACCCTGAGATCATGACCTGAACCGAAGGCAGAGGCTTTAACCCATTGAGCCACCCAGGCACCCCTTCTGTTTTTTATCAAAGACTAATTATATTCATTCATTCATTCATTTCTGCATTAAACATTTACTGAGTGCTTAACTACCTGCTAGGCACTGGGAATACAAAAATGATTAAGGAAGGATTCCTCCCCTCAAAAGGGGTCAGTATCCCACTTCCATATACTAATGCATTAGCAGTATAAATGAGGTAGTGGGGGATCATCTGTTCCTGATAGTAGATGTAGATGGTGGGACTTCTGAAGGAGCCATTTGAGTTAGGCCTTGAAGGAGAAGAATTTTTCCGGGTAGAAAGGGGAAAGAGGCGGCAATCAAGGCAAAGACAGAGGCATGAAATGTCCAGAAAGCAGAGTTGTCCCGTGTGAGTGGAAAATAGGACATATGGGTAGCTGAAGGAAGAAATAAAAGATCAGGTGTGTAGGGCCTTTTGAATGCTATGCTTAGGAATTTGGACTTTATCCTGAAGGCAGTAATGAGTAATAATTATATAGTGTTCAGAAGTATTAACTTATCTCAGCAGCGGTATACTACTAAGGTCTTTATGGAAGAAAGAGACATGATAAACATGGCTTTTAAAGAACTTCCACAATAATGCAGCTGTATTAAAAGAGATCAGAGTAGCATGTTGGGAATAGAAAAGAAGAATAGGGCTAATTCCAGAAACACTTAAGAATTAGAATTTAAAAAAAAAAAGAAAGAAAGAAAAGCCTCTGTAAGCAATTTGGTTTTGGTCTCCCAAATGTTATCTGGGTAATTACCTATAAGGGAGTTTAGGTTATAAAGTAATGCCTTTGGGAAAACCCAAAGGAAAGTTCTCTAATTACAGTTCTCCTGTTACTACTTTTCCTGATTTTTCTAACCTGTTTAATGGCCACAGAGAGGTTAGATGTGATGGTCGAGCCAGAAGTGACTAATATGGCTTCTGAAGCTTGTCAGATAGCTGTGCACTCGGTTTCCTGCCAGATTTACAGCGACAGCCCCAAGGCCAGGGTGTGATCAGCGACAGAACTACCTACAAGCACCACGTGGTGGCAGTGGCCCTGCTGCA
>RCUC01097224.1:0-60536 GCA_003697995.1 Taxidea taxus jeffersonii | reverse complement strand
ATTTTGATCTATTAGAAGAAAGTGTATCCCAAAATTTTAAAGAAAAAACCCCTATATGTATACAAAAAATGAGGTTAAATTCAATGAAGGGATAAAATATAACAATGAAAATTTTAAAAGATTTTTAAAAGGTATTGATGAGATAAAATAGTTACAAATGCTAAAGTAGGAAAGAGGAAAAAATTAATAAATGTAATAGGAAAAAAAAGAAATTTAAAAAATTTAACTTTGAAAGACTAAAGAATCATGGGGAAAAAGCCACAAATTACTTTCCCCTAGCTAGGGTACAATAGTTCTCACTGATTAGTGAACTGGGTCTTGGCTGGATGTTCTTGGGATCTTCTCGGGAGGGGCCTTTTGCAGTGATTCTCAATTGTCTTTGCCCAAGGTGGAATTGTACTGCCCTTGCCAGGGGCCAGACTAAGTAATCTGCTCCAGTTCACTCTTGGGAGCTTTCGTTCCCTGAACACTTTCTGTACAGTTTTGGATGATGGGAATGAAAATGGTGCCCTCCCAGTCTCCAGCCCCATAGAGGCTGAGAACTCGGGGCCCCACTCCTTAGTGTGCCCTCAGAGAAAAGCAGTCAGTCCCTCCTGTCTCCCTGGTCTCTGGCTGCACTCCAAGCTCACCCAGCCTGTGACCGAGCATTTCTGTCTCTGGCGTGGCCCTGTTTGGCATCTCCAAACCCAGCAGATTCCTGGATCCCGCACCACCCCTCCTGGAGGGGGTGGAAGGGGTCTCTCTGGATCTGCCACTTGTGGGGTCCCTGCTCAAAGAGCAGTGTCCCAACTGTGCCTTAGATCATGGTTTAAGGTAACCCCATTCCGAAAGCTCACTCCTTGGCTCTGTCTCTGTAGTTGGTTTCCCCACTCGAAATCTGGAGCTCTGCCACACTCAGGCACCCCCAATCTTTCTCTGACCCCGCAGGACCTGAGACCACACTGTCCCCGTCAGGTCTCCACCCCTGCTTAGCCTCTGGAGCAATGTCCTTAGTGGAGCTGACTTCTAAAAGTTCTGATTTTGTGCTCCACTGCTCCACCGCTTGCTGGGAGCCGTGCCCCCCCGCCCAATGGTCTATTTTCCCATCACTTCAGATTCACTTCTCTGCACGTCCTATTTTAAGTGGTCAATTTTCTGTTCCTAGAATTGCTGCTCTTCTTTTCTTCTATCTCCTGTTGAGTTTGTAGGTGTTCAGAATGGTTTGATAACTATCTAGTTGAACTCCTTGGACCTGATGTCATTTTAGTCTGCTACTCCTCTACCATCTTGCTTCACCCTGAGTTGTAGAATTTCTTTATATATTTTGGATACTATCCCTTTATCACATATGTCATTTGCAAATATCTTCCCCCATTCAGTAAGTTGTCTTTTAGTTTTGCTGATTGTTCCTATTGGTGTGCAGAAGTTTTTTTTTTTATTTTTATGTAGTTCCAATAGTTTATTTTGCTTGTTTCCCTTGCCTCAAGAGACATTTCTAGGAAAATGTTGCTATAACTGATGTCTCTCTTTCTAGGATTTTGATGCCTGTGCTCTCTTCTAGGATTTTTATGGTTTCAGGTCTCACATTTAGGTCCTAAATCCACTTCGAGTTTATTTTTCTGTATAGTGTAAGAAAGTAGTACAGTAACATTCTTTCACATGTAGCTGTGTGGTTTTCGAAAAAAACCCACTTGTTGAAGAGACTGTTGTATGCATTTAAATCAAGAGAAAACAGGGCTTGGAACACAATAGGCCCTCAGTACATAACAATCAACTCCATTGTCCCCTCTCTTCCTTCCCTTTTAGTGTGATAGAGTATTTATTTTATTTCCTATCTTTCCATTCCTTTTTTTTTTAAGTTCCTCGAAGAAACAGGATCTTAACGGCATCTGTAAAAAAATAATAAATTCAGGATGCTAAATTCCTAAATTTTTGAAGGGTTTCTTCCAGTCTTACACCTTTGGGAATATTGCCTTAGATTAGCGAAGGATACTTACTTAAAGGAAGTACGGAATACAATTTTCTTAATTTGGTGCTGTGGATCAGGAACATCTTTTTACTCTGGAGACTGGGGAATTTATTTCCTATAATTGAGGGTATAGAGAGACCGCAGGTTGTTCTCTTCATCTAGCTGGCTAGATTTCTCTGCCCTCTCTTGTCTCCTGCTCTCATATCTCCCTGCTGTGGTCAACCCCAGAGGTGCAACAGATCCCTCACTCTAAATTGGTTCCAGTGATGAAGTGTGAGAAGTGAGAAGTGTCATCTTAGTGATGACACACATGCACCAAGAGGATGTGAAAAGTTTATATCTCACATGATGAGTCTTTCCAAGGAGAGCAGGGCAACCTCCTGAGCAACAATGAAATGGCTTGAGATCAAGGAGGGGAGAATGGTTTTGGCTTTTACTGTGGTTAGGGGGTCCCTGAAAACAGAGTTCAAATTTCATTGACAGCAGCCATAACTTGTAGTTCAGTGTTCCCCTGCACATTCACCTCCTATGTGAATTAGAACCTTCAACCTTGCAGAGTCTGGAATTGTGGGGATGAAAAGTATATAATGCTATGATGGGTCATTAAGAATGATATGTGATATGGGGCGCCTGGGTGGCTCAGCGGGTTAAAGCCGCTGCCTTCGGCTCGTGTCAGGATCCCAGAGTCGTGGGATCGAGCCCTGCATCGGGCTCTCTGCTCTGCGGACAGCCTGCTTCCTCCTCTCTCTCTGCCTCTCTGCCTACTTGTGATCTCTATCAAATAAATAAATAAAATCTTAAAAAAAAAAAGAATGATATGTGATATGGTGAGTACGGTGAAGTGTGTAAGACTGATGATTCACAAACCTGTGCCCCTGGGGCAAATAATACATTATATGTTAATAAAAATAATTTTTTTTTCAAAAAGAATGATAGTTAAGTGGGGCTACTTTTGCTTTTGCTCTTCATTCCCAGGCACACATATTTTTTTTTTCCTTTTAAGGACACAGTGACATGTAATTCCCTGACTTAAAAAAGCCCCATCTTACCAATTACCTTGGACCACTCCTGGTAGCACCTGTGTTAGTTTGGTTTCTTAACATAGATGATGCTAAAATGGGATTAGATATGTAAAAGGATTATTGTGGAGGACACCTGTTAAGGATAAAAGAGGAGAGCACAGAAGGAAGCAGAGAGAACCTTTAGACCATGATGCAGGTCTGACACATATGAAAGGAAGAAAGGTGGATGGAAAGAGCCTTAGCCTTCAGTGCACTGCTCTAGTGCCCTTTCCTAGTCATTCATGGGCTAAGTATAGCCTGGCAAAAGTGTGGCCTTGGCATGAACATGGTGTAGAATCCAAAGCTATGGCAGCTGGAGGCAGCAGTCAACTGTGCTCCCTACAGTATGTGGTCTTGAAGGGCCATTAGAGCAGTGCACCTCCATGGCTACAATAGACAATGGGATGTATTTCTGGGGTCAGGATTCGGGGTACTGAAACTACATCATACAAGCCTTCAATAGTTAAATTTAAATATCCAGCACCTAACACAGGTAGAAATCCAATAAATTTTGTTTGAGATGAATTTCTCAGGAGCATAGGATATATATTAAAAAGACTACAAATGTGAATGCCACGTTGAGGAATTTGAACTTGACAATTCTTTGGAGGCAATGAAGAGTTTTTGAGCAGCAGTACGATGCTGTAAGTAGCCATGCATATCTTGCTGTTCAGCATCAAATGAGATGGTATGGGGTTTTATAGGTAAATTTTATAGAAATAGTCACCGAGATAATTACGATCCCAAAGTGCTGATTTATCATCAACAACAAGTACATATTGAGTGTATATATCAGGTTCTGTGCTAAATACCAATTTGGTTCACTTAAAATGATCAAAACTATCATGCAATGCTAAATGCTTAGGTTTTATTAACATGGTATCTTACTGTTTAACTTGGCAGCATTCTAGTGAGGGAAATATTATGGTCCTCATTTTACAAATGAGGAAATTGGGGTTTTGAATATGTAAATAACTTACTCAAGTTGAGCCTTTGCTCAAAAGACATCTTTCATCCATTCATTCATTCAGCAAAATGTTTTTTGTGTGTGTACAGAGCTGGTGATGGAGGCAGAAATCAGACCATATAGGTCTCAGAAGGCCAGCCTCAGGATTTTAACCCAAGAGTAAGAGAAGCAGGGAAGTGATATGATAAGATTTGTTTTTAAAAGCCCCACTGCCTCCAGTGTGGTCAATGAACAGAAGGAACACTGGGCATGGTGGGAAAGATCTGTTTTGAACAGACCAGACAGGAGATTTTGAAGGGATTCAGGTGAAAGGGCAGCATAGTGGTTGAAGGGGAATAGAAAAACCTGAGAGGTATTTAATATTTAAGAGACCAAAATTTTCAGCAATTCATGATTGGTTGGTTACAGGATGAGGGAGATGGGGGTATTAAAAATAATTAACAGATTCTGGCAAGAGCAACTGAGTAGAATATGATGTCACTTGCTGAGATCAAGGGCACGGATGAAGGACTATAAGTGGAAAGGAAGATTGGATTTAGTTAACCCCTTAATCCCAACTTGATTAAGTCACTGATCCCCAGGCTACTCAAGATGACAGACTCATGTCCAGCTCAGCTTCCTGGTCTCAGAAATACCTACTAAATTTTCATCTTCTCCAAAATGCATCTAAAACATAGAACTGATTATCACTGTTGCTCAAAAAATATTTTTTATCTCCCTCTTTTCTTTCACAGAACAGAATCCAAAAATTTCCCATCCTAAAACTGTTGTTTCCAACGTGTTCTCTGCCCTCTCAGCTCTTTCCTGTTGGGCCGCAGGTTGTTCTCTTCATAGTCTCACTGGTTGACATGTCTTTCCCTTGCTCCTAAGAGGCAAGGAAACATTTTGTGGGTCCTGATCTTTAGCATGGACCTCTGCACATCCAAGCATATAGGTCAGTATTTTCCAGCACACCACACTTTTGTTTTTCCTTCTTTCTCATTAGTTTCTCCTACTTAGTCATTTTGCTGATTTCTCTCCATTGCCCAACCTCATAAAGATGAAGTGGCCCCAGTCCTTTGACCTCTTCTTGTAACTGTCCTCACCCCCATGGTGATCTCACCAATTTACACACTGATGACTCCAAATCAATATCCTTGGCCAGACATTTTCCCTGAATTTCAAACTTATATGTCTATATACCTATTCAACATTTTCACTTGGAGACTAAAAACTATCTCAAATTTATAGATCCACAACTCAATTCCAATTTACCCCTTCAAATCTGTGTCATCTTCTGTATTCCCAAACTTACAATGCATCAACCCTTAAATCATAAAATTAAACTTACCTCCCCTTTTTCTGTTATACCCCACATCCAATCTGTCATGAAATTTTGTGGGCTCTAAATTCAAAATATATTTAGGATTCATTTTCTTCTACCTCTACTCCTACCACCCTGGTTCAAACCACCATAATCTCTCACCTAGATTAGTGCCATAGCTTCTTAATAGGTCTTCCTGGTTTTGTCCTTGATGTTAGGGTCAGCTGGGTTGCCATAACAAATGGACCCCCAAATCTCAGTGGCTTAAAGAACAGCACCTTTACTTCTTTCTTATGCAATAGTCAAAGGCCAATTTCAAGTCTTTAAAGCCTCTTCCCAGTGCACATTTAGTTATCTGGCCAATGGCAGCTCTGTTCTTTCCTCATCAGATGACCATATCTGCATTCCAAGATGATTAGGATATGCCACTTCCACTGACAGCTCTACACTGAGGAAGGAGAATGGATTTGGGTTACTTGCCAGTCATCTCTGCCATACTCCCTAGACATCATTTTCAAAATAGCAGCCAGACTTTTGAACAAAACTCAGATAAGTCATTCCTCTGCTCACAGTCTTCTAGGGGTTCCCCCTACCTCATCTCTTCTCTTCTACCTTCCACCTCTCTCTCTCCCCTTGAACCACAACTTGGTGTTCCTCAAACATGATAGCAAAGTGCCCATTGCAGGGCCTCTTCTGCCATATGCCTTCCGAACTTACTCCCTCACCACCTCCAAGCCTTTGCTCAAATGCCGTCTTACAATAAGGCCTATATTTTTCTTCCCCATTTAAAATTGTGACTCCCCACCCTGCCTACTCACACACCTGTACGCTTTTCCCTGATTTTTCTTTTCTGTCATTTATCACCTTTAAATATTCTACACAACCTACTTATTTAATGTTTATTGTCTGTCTTGCTTGATAAATATAACTTCTCTTTTATTTACTATTATTTTGCCAGTACTTAGAATAATGTCTGGTCCCATATAGGTGTTCAATAAATATTTGTTGAATGACAGAACCAAGAGCGAGGCCCAATCTTTATTGGTGGTGATAGCTCAAATTCCATCTCCTGATTAGGAACTACTACCTCTCAAATGTACCTGCCAAATCACACAAAGGGAATCAGGAAAGGGAGCACTAATAGCCTGGTAGAATTCTATCCTCATTATAACAACAATATTCAAAATAAAATAATGTACATGTCTGCTACTAGTGACAAGTAGTGTCACCTTCATTGGCGTTGGGGCACATGATGTAATAAATAGGACATCATCCCTGGTTCAGAGCATCATTTACCCTTCTTTTGACTCCTATCCCCTGTGGCCATCCCCTCCTCCCTCAATAAATTAAATACTGTGGCTAATCTAAGTGATTGCTACTGAATTCTTACCAAAGATAATGAAAAACCCTCCTGGTTATTACAGTCTGAAACAGCTGAGATCACAATATCCAGGCAGCACATACCAGCTCAGAAATAAGCCAGATTTACTAAGCCTGTTGCCAGGTGAAGGATATAGTGCACTTTCTTGCTGTAATTTATATTTCCCCAGAGTTGCTTCACAGCTTAGGCAATGAGCTAACAGTCACAGGGAAAAAAAAGGAGATGTGTCAATGCCTAAGGTTAATCTTAGGTTTTCCCTTTGTCTAATTGGCCAGCCCTCTGTAGTTGCTCCTGAGACCTGCTTTAAGCTCCCCTAAGCCGGGAGACATGCCTACAAGCTGTCACAATATCCACTGTCTTGTTCTCTCTGGCTGGAGAGCTTTGACAGTTGCCAAATTCACAAATTTATTGTCTGAGTCAAGTCTTCAGTGAGCACATGTTATTTTCAGAGACAGTGGCTCCTGTAGATATAAAGTAAAAAAGAATAACATAATTAATTTATTCAGCAAATATTTATTGAACATTCACTATATGCCAAGTCCTGAACATGGGGCATTCAATGATGGTCAAAACAGAATAGCATCTTCCCATGGCTTGAAATTTAGTGAAAGATACTGACAAGTAAACAGACAATTACGTATGAGTAGTAAAAGCTGTCACCAGAGATGCTATGCATAAGAGAAACATGTAGCCAGAATTTGTTATATCAGAGATAGACTTTGGGGATCAAGGAAAACATCATGAAATAACCCTACTTCGAAGAATTGATGTAATATAAATACTTACACATTGAGAAAACATGGTTTCAGATTAAGAAGAGTGGTTTTTAATTTTTTTTTAAAGTTTTTGTGCTTGTTTCTGACAGAGGACTCTCCTTAAAAAAATTAATAAAATAAGATTAGGTTAGGTATGCTGAGTTCAACCTGATTTCCAAAAGATATATCTGCATTACTGCCCTCATTTCTTTCTTGTTTCTGTTTTGCTTCCAGTCCCATTTTTTTTTCTTTCTCTCCCCACTTTTTTTCCATAATAATTTCAATTTAGGGGACAAATATTGTGAGAAACAATGAGCTGCAGTTTCATGGCCTACTGATCCCATTTCTACTGCAAATATTCTGAATTGGGTGTTTACCCTCTGGTGTTCATCACTGATCCAAGCACATTAGGTTATGAAAATTGTCCCAAAAGAAAATATGTTCAGTCCCCCTTCCTCCAAGATTTAATCTTATTGTTCAAATAACAAGAAAGAAAAGATGGAGTATGAAAATTTGGGGAAGTTACAAATTAGCAGGCATCAATTTGGCGGTAAAAACAAAAACCCTTCATCCCTAAAGGCACATATTACAGGCTATGATTTCTAAATGTTTAGTTATTATTATTTTAGGTAACATTGTCATAAAGGAATCTCTGCAAGAGTGTCAAAATTCTCTCTAAAGTTAAATTTTGTAAAGAGGTCTCCCTTTTCCAAGTTGTCTACAGAATCGCCACCTGGTGAATCCCAGACACTGGGTGAATCCTGACACCATAATGACACCTGTAATTGAAAATATCATATCATAAACCTGGCTTCTAGAAGGTTCTTCTGCCTTTGAAATTATTACCGAATCTTTCTTTTATTCATTAATGACTATTTAATAAGCATCTACTTTGTGGCAAGGCCCTTTTTGAAAGACAAACAGAACTGAGTATTTACTAGCCAATTGCATCTTTTCTTAGAGGGAGAAACATCAAATGAATAGTATAAATAAATATTATAGCAGAACTCAGATATGGCCTCTTGCTGGCAGTAAGGGACATTCTGGTTCATACCAAAAACAACTAGGCAAGACTAATCTAATCTCTAAATTTTAATTTTTTTTAAGATTTTATTTATTCATTTGACAGACAGAGATCACAAGTAGGCAGAGAGGCAGGCAGAAAGAGAGAAGGAAGCAGGCTTCCCGCTGAGCAGAGAGCCTGAGGCGGGGCTCGATCCCAGGACCCTGAGATCATGACCTGAGCCGAAGGCAGAGGCTTTAGCCCACTGAGCCACCCAGGGGCCCCTCTAAATTTTAATTTTAAAGTTGATCAATACAATACATAATCATTGTTTTAAATCAAATAACATTAAAAGACTTATATTAAAAATCAGCAGTTTCCTGTTCTACTCTATCCCCACCAATCCCATTCCCTAGAGACACTTTCAACTTAATTTGATGTCTCATTAGCATTTACCTCTAAAATAATATGCTTATAATTACAGTGACATATACCAAGTTTGCTAATCAATTCCAGTTTATGCTTGTTTTCTTGGCATAATTATTACCAACAGTCTCCTTTACTCTCAAAAGTGTCTTAATGTGATAGATTATGACTACTCTACTTACTAGGAATCACCATGATTTGTTGCTAAAACACAAGGTTAGGGATCTATAAACTTCCATTATGGTAGTTGAGCTCTCTTATACCCTCTGCTTTCCCTTGAATTCATCCTCCCAATTGAGCTGTAATATTTTGGGTCAAATTCTATAATCAATATTCATCCTATTTTGGCTATGTATTACTTGATGTAACCCGAGTACTTGACTGTGATGTTTTCTTTCTCATATAACTCTTTGGTTTTTTCTGGAGTTAATAATTGCCTCTTTTAAAAATTAAATTTTTGTGCACCTTTATTTTTCCCAGATGCTTTAACAACGCTGTGAAATGCATAAGGAACAATTCTTCCAAATGCTCAAACATGTCAGATGATTTTTCCCTTGGTATCACTGTTTCTAGGGCCCTCTGTCCTTCTGCTCCAAACCTGTGTGCTCTCTGTAACTGTTGTCCTGGGACTTCTCTTCAAATTCTAAAAAATTATTTTTTTCCTTACATTTAAAAACCCAGCTGAACAACCAAAGTGTAAAGGCAGAATAAATACATTCAAGGAATCAACAAATATGCTTTAGCCAGCTACTAGAGGAATGACTTCAAGAAGTGAAATATGTGAAGAAAGAAGCATAGCATGCTGGTACCCTAATTAATAATCTCTGAATTTTTTGTTTCTTCCCAAGGAAGCATATATGGTACTTGCTACACTTTCCAAAAATGACACAATTAAATACATTGGAACAAAAGAAAAATATAGGGAGATCCATCTTTTTTTAAATCATGATCTAAAGCCACAACTCCTTAGTAGTTGTGGAAATATGCTTGAAATTTAGACTGTGACAAGAACAAACATTTAAACAAAAAAACAAATTTACTTGGCAAGGAGTGTAGGAAAGAAGGTATGTCATCCATCAACACTATTTGGTGATTCATGGATTTTAAAAATCCACTGAATACATAAAGTTGAGCTATGACTTAGCAAGAGATTTTGTTCTGATGTAATGATGCTAATTTTAAACTTTAAACAGCTTGAAAAGTGAGATGAATGTCTGAAATGAAAATCTCAACTGATTCAAAGATAAAGAATATAAAATCAGTACATCTGGGAAGGAGCCACAGTAGCCTTCCACTCTGCAGACCTACTTCCATTCCAAGAATAATTTTCATCTCTGTCAAAAACAGGTAAGCTCTTTTTATCAATACTCCTACCTCAACCAACTTATTGTGGTTATCCTATTCCTAAGGTTTTCTATGGAAATGGTACAAGAAAAAAAGCTGTTGACTTTCTGCTACCCTATCCAAATTTGTTCATTCAGGGAATAATCATTCATTGAGAATCCATATTTCTTGAAGTTCACATTTATCTTTTTTTCCTCTCCTCTTAAATGTATTTAAGTTTTCACTATGTTACTTGTTACTTGTCTTCTCTTTCTTTATATCCTTTCTGGGGATATCCTGAGGGTGACAATAGAATTTTCTTCTATGACTCTTCTCTTTTCCTTCTGTAGTCATGTTTCACCATAGACATGTGGACACAGAGGGATGTACATACCCCTTTACTATTCATTGTGTCCAGATGTGTGGTTTAATTGCATTATCAGTATGTACTATATCAAGAATAGCCTTTATATCCAATATAATAAAGTAGATAGTAATCTACAAAAGGATCACATAGCCATGAATTCATGATAACCCTCAAAATAGTTGGAACAAGTATTATTATTCTCTGAGGAAAGCAACTGGGGCCTAAAATATTAAGAGTTTAAAAAATCAAAAGTGTTGTCTTATAGATATATTCCAATCTATTTTAGCTTGAAAATTACTAAAGAGCAGGAATTTTATCATTGTAATTATTTATCTACTATATATTTATATCATTCAAATATCAATTATTTATGATTATATTATAATTATTTCTAACATTTGTATATAAAGATAAAAAAATCTTCAATGTCTCAATGGTTGGTGAGAAAGAAAACAAAGTTACCCAAAGGCAAATGATTTAATTGAGGAAGATCTGAATGACTCAAATGGGTATTTGGAAAATAGACTTCTCCTACATTGTATGATAAAGAAAGAAAAAAGAAAAGATACTCATAATAACAATTGCAAAAAGGACATATAAAGCTGTATTTTTAAATCTTTTTTTTTTTAAAGATTTTATTTATTTATTTGTTAGAGAGAGAGCAAGCACAGGCAGACAGAGTGGCAGGCAGAGGCAGAGGGAGAAGCAGACTCCCTGCCGAGCAAGGAGCCCGATGTGGGATTCGATCCCAGGACGCTGGGATCATGACCTGAGCCGAAGGCAGCCGCTTAACCAACTGAGCCACCCAGGCGTCCTAAAGCTGTATTTTTTAAAAGACACCCAAACAGAGCAGGAAAGTTTGTTTTTTTATCATCTATACTATCAAGATAAGCCACTTGGGGGAAAAGATTAGCTCATAAAAAGTTAAAAACATATCTGATTAATCAAAGTCAATAATTTCAGCAATGTAGCTAGTTCCTGAGGCAATGGATAAAGTCTAACTATTTAAAAAAGCATATCCAATTGGATGATGGATTCAGGTAAGTCACCTTGGCATGCACACTGGTCTTTTATCTAAAGGCCCTGAACCATAGATTATTAACCTCTCATAATGCTAGAGATTTTGAGAAGTAAACCTAAAAAAGAATAAAAAATAAATAAGGAGAATTAAGAAACAAATCTACAGGGCCACCTGGGTGGCTCTATTGGTTAAGCAACTGCCTTCAGCTCAGGTCATGATCCCAGAGTCCTGAGACTGAGTCCCGCATTAGCCTCCTGGCTCCATAAGGAGTCTGCTTCTCCCTCTGACCTTCTTCCCTGTCATGCTGTCTCTTACTCTCTCTCTCTCTCAAATAAATAAATAAAATCTTTAAAAAATAGAAAGAAATCTACATATACTGTACAAGTACTTTTGTAACAAAGTGTGCTGATCAGTGTTGTAATTATTGTAATATTATTTTGGTTTTTCTGTTTTTCAATGTGCTTAGAACATTTAAGAAAATCTAGTATTTTAGACTTGTGGCTTCAGATGAAAGAAAAAATATTAAGTTTAGCATCAATATTTACATACAGAAATTTAGTTTGTTAAATATATGAAATTTAAATTTAGATGTTATTTTAATACTGTATGAATATTTGGAGTTTTATTGTCTAATGGTTTATAAATTGGTTTTTAGACAAAGTACAAATGGTTAGCATTCCTTTCCTCACACAGGAGTCCTTTGGGCATTAAGGAAGTTCTTTTTTTTTTTTTTTAATATTTTATTTATTTTTTTTTTAGAGAGAGAGAGAGAAAGTACGAGCTCAGGCAGACAGAGTGGTAGACAGAGGCAGAGGGAAAAGCAGGCTCCCTGCCGAGCAAGGAGCCCAATGTGGGACTCGATCCCAGGACCTGGGATCATGACCTGAGCCAAAGGCAGCCATTTAACCAACTGAGCCACCCAGGTGTCCCAGCATTAAGGAAGTTCTTAACAGTGATGAAATACTACAAAGTGAGAAAACCCAAACTGTTTTTCATATCTCCCTATCTCATGAGTAGCCAAAAAACTTAAGTACTTCAATCACTGAAATGTTCAGATATCATGTACAACATTTAAAAATCAATGTCCCAAGGGAGAGTAGTGCATCCACATTGAGCCATTATACTGAAGTGGGGAGATGGAGTTTTGGAATTCTAAGTCACAATTGCCATTAATTTTGTGGGTAGTCCATATATAGAAATGTTCTCTTTAAGCAACCCTAGATTATACTGATCTTTGATTACACTATATTGAGTATAGTTTTTTGCCTATCAACATGAAAACTTTAGGTCATGGCAATTTGTATTTACAAATTAATTTTGTAAAAAGTCTATCTTTTGGTTCTAAAGCAGTTGATCTAGAAAAATAATAGTGCAAAGCTCAAAGGACCTAACGATTCCTCAGGGTTAATGTGAAGAATCCTGTGGCCTTATGATACTTTTTGCTTGTTATACTTTGCTTGATGACAGAAAACGAAGGAGACTCTGTCTAGTGAGTTTGAGACATGAAAATTAGAAAAATCTAGTTTGTACCAATAGTTTTGGAATACAAGCAAGAGTGAAAATGTGAGGATACTTAAAAATTATTCACATCTAAAACCAGAAAAATAAATAATAGGTTGCCTGTAAATTACAAGTGGCTAATAACGCAGTACATAATATTAGCAAATATACCATATCAATGCAAAATTGTTATCCTTTATATTTAAGAACAGTGATTTTTTTTTCTAAATATAAAATCTGAAAGTTTTGCTATTGGTACTTGAAGTCATTGCTGAAATAGTTATAGTGGCTGCCCATAGTCTGTGACTAACCTAGGAAATAAGGCCAGTGTAAGTGTATTCAGCACATTCAAACAAACAAAAAAACTAAAAACAAGCAAAAAACATACACATACACTCTAAGGTTTGTACATACACTTAGAACATAAAGAAAAGTAAAAATGTGGTACTGATTCACAAGCACCATACTGTTTTTTGGCTATTTCTTTAGGCTATGTTCTTGACCTATATCTGAAGGTGAAGTCTCTTAGAAAAATATGATATCAGGGGGACAGGATTAGTAGATGGATAGTTTGGAACAGGTGGTGGAGAAATGGAGATATACACTGTATTTAGGAGGACCAACATTGCCCTGGAGCCAGCTCTGATGAGGTTCCAATGGCTGATGTGTGACAGATAAATCTGACTCATGCACCAAGTAGCTAATGTCATCCTGGGAGATTGCATTCAGCACCAACTCCTATGATCTCTATTCCATTTTGGATCATTGTTATTAGATTTGGTTAAGTGTCTGCCTTTGGCTCAGGTCATGATCCCAGAGTCCTGGGATGGAGCCCCATACCAGACTCCCGACTCAGCAAGGAGCCTGCTTCTCCCTCTGCCCACTGCTCCCCTGCTTGTGCATGCTCTCTCTGTCTCTCTCTCTGTCAAATGGATAAATAAAAATCATTAAAAAAAAGATTCATCTTTAGAGCAGTTATTTGGGTCATACTGCCCATGCTTCTCTATTTCTGGTTTTCATTTTCCAGATCCATACAACATTACATTCTGAAATATTACTATTACCAGCCTCCCATAAAGATAATTCCATTTTCACTAATGTCAGCTCTAAAGCAGTTATGAATTTTACTTTATAACTTTTTCATTTTGAAATAATATTTCTATTTTGTGATAACAGGTAACATTTGCATGTTTGTTCTCCAACCTCACCCTCACTGTTTGAGTCTTACAGGGGCATTTGTATATTTTTAAATGTTCACCACCAGTCCTTGCGCTGAAATTTTTCCAGTCATGATTTGGTTTTATGAAATTTATCCTTTAGTAAATTCCTAAAAAAATGGCTAAAAAAGAAAAAGGGCACATAATTCCCTAAAATTCTGTAAATTTATTTTTCTATATGCTTGATATTTAAAGGACAGCTTAGCTGGATATAAAATACTTGCTTCACAATTTTTTTCATTAAGCTTTTAAATAATTTTGTTTTATTGTTGCCTAGCTTTATATGTTGGTTTTGAAATGTCTGCTGTTGGTCTAATTCTTTTGTCTCTGTAAGTTATTTGATATTTCTTCCTGGAGACCTTGATGGTTTACATTTGTCTTTGGAATCTAATGAGTTTTACTAGAATATATCTTAAGCATTTAATCACTCGGGATTAATTTTTTCTGGTACCCAGTGAGCTCTCTGAATGTGTAGATATAAATCTTTTTCATTCTCTAAAGTGATCTTGAATTATAATGTAAAATATTATCTCTGTTGGGGCACTGGGGTGACTCAATCAGTTAAGTATCCAATTCCTGATTTCAGCTTAGGTCATGATCTTAGGGTCATGAGAATGAGCCTCATGTTGGGCTCTGTTCTCAGCAGAAAGTCTGCTTGGGATTCTCTCTCTTCCTCTCCTGCATTCCCCATTCCCTTGCTCATGGGCGCTCTCTCATTCTCTCAAAAAAAAAAATAAATAAATAAAATAAAATATTAGCTCTGCTTTATTGTTTTTTTCTTCAGGGTCTCTTTTAACATGAAAATTTTTCCCTTTTAGCCTATCTTCCAAGTCTGTTTCTCTCCCTCTGGTCCTTTTTACTGCTTTATTCAGGCTATTTTCATTCTCTCCAGGGTTTTCTCGCTCTCTTTCAATACCATTTATTAAATTGTTTGAGTCTATTCTCCCTTGGGCAATTTCTAACTTATTTTTCATTTTACCTTTTTCTTCTATTTTTTTTCCTAAATGCAATCAACCTTTTCCTTTATTCCAATTTTGTCCATTTTATTTTTACTTTTTGTATCTAATTTAAAACAGTTTCTTGTATTTCCAAATGATTGTATGAAGGTACTCAATTCTGCTTGATATGTGAACTTACAGTTTTCTTTACAGTTTTCTTCTTTATAGTCTCCTTCTTATTCTTGGTTGTCTGATCAGAGGAGAATTTGCCTCAGTTGATAGGAATCATTTCCTTGTTTTCACTATATCTCTACATGGACTTTACTTTCCATTTGTTTATATTTATGGTATTGGGTATTTTAGAGATTCTTGGCTTAATGGCTTCATTTCTCCTCTTTTTTTTTTTTAAAGGTTTTATCTATTTATTTGACAGAGAGAGAGAGTGAGAGAGAACAAGCAGAGGGAGCAGCAGAGGCAGAGGGCGAAGCAGCTTCCCTGCTGAGCACAGAGCCCAATGCAAGGCTTGATCTCAGGACCCTGGGATCATTATCTGAGCCGAAGGCAGCCACTTAACCAACTAAACCACCCAGGCACCCCTTAATGGCATCATTTCATACTGGTATATCAAAGCTCAGGTACTTTGACAGTTTGGGGGGTGTGTTTTTATGGGGTACGGAGGGCTATGAGTCCTTTGCTTTTATGTTTTTCCTTTATCTTGCAGAAACATAAGATTTCTCTTTTTTTTTTGTTTTTCCCTTTTCTTTTTTCCCCTCTTCCCTCTTGTACTTGCCAAACGGCATTTTTTCCCTTCCTTTTTCATATTTCTTTTTTTCCCCAAAGTTATGAGTTTCAAGAATTGCCATTTTAAATCCTGCCTGTCCCTTTAAAGATTTTTTTTTTAATTTATTTGATAGATAGAGATCATAAGTAGGCAGAGAGACAGGCAGAGGAGGGGAGGGAAGCAGGCTCCCCACTGAGCAGAGAATCCAAAGCAGGGCTCCATTTCAGGACCTTGGGATCATGACCTCAACCTAAGGCAGAGGCTTTAACCCACTGAGCCACCCAGGCGCCACCTGCCTGTCGCTTTAAATCACCATAATTCAAGGTTCCTTCCCTAATTTCTCCATTTTTGAATAATGTATTGTTACAGAAGGGAACCAGGCATTTGTTTTAATTAGGTATGGCAAGACGCACAGATGCAGAAATGACTGTCATGAAGGAAGACATTTTTTATATCCATGCTCATCCCTGGATGCTTTTTTTAGTATTTCCAGGCTTAGAGTAGACTTAGTCTTTCTGGTGGTAGAATAATTCAAATTTAGGATTCTTCACTAGTTTCCCTATTTTTGTCTTCCTTGTAGTTCTGAGTCTGCTTTTGCTCACCAAAGAGCCTCATGGCAACAAGGTTGTGGAGGTAGTATGAGATACTGCATTCTGGGATTTGATTATTTTTATTTATAATTATTTTTAAAATTTGGACATTGTCTATCTCCAGGTTGTGCTGAAGTATGATTTGCATATAAATTTACTTTTTCTTCCTGATGTTTGTACTGTTTGAGGGAGGCTATATGAGGGGGCAGGTGGTGATGCTGACACCATTGTCTAAACCTAACAAAAGGACCATCAACTTCATTTTTGTTGAAAAGTGGCAGACACTGAGAGTTGCCTATGAGTTTCCATTTTTCTCTCATTCTTACCTGCTACCAAAAACTTGATTTGCAGTGAAGGAAGTAAATACCTAATTGTGGTGGTGTTGTTGTTGGGTACTTTTGTATCTTATTCAACTTTTATGCTTCTATGGCCAAGTGACAATTTAGTCAAAGAGATACAAACAGAAATCTGCTGGATGGGTTTTGCAGGAAAGTCTGTATCTCAGTAGAAATTGTTAGACTCACCTGAAAATGCCTTCTTCCCTTTTCCCTTTCCTCTTTTTAATTCCTGGAACTCAGACAAGATGTCTGGAGTGGCAGCAGCTATCTTGTGACCATATGATAAAAGCCAAAACCTAAAGATGATGAAACAGATAAATAGAAGAAGCCTGAGTATTTGAGGAACTGCATGAGCCGTGGATTGCCTATCCCCAGATTTCTGGTTATGTAAGAAATTTAAGCCCTTTTCTTATTTAAGGCACTATTCTGTCAGGTCTCTGTTCAGAGTTCTACAAAACTTGACTGATCAATACCTTGATTTATTGAGGCATTTTTTCCTTTTCAGGAGGGGTGAAGAGATGATCATTTTCACAGGTCACCATGTCAAGGGTCAAAATAACCTGCTGTATATGCTTTCTTTGTGCATGAGTTATATGTTAAGAGATTCAAGATTTACACCATCAGAAGAGTATAGATAGATAATAAACATTCCCACAGGTACATTTCTTCAGTCACCTGTGAACTTTTCTTTGTTTTATATTTTCCTTTGGCAATAATCCCACCTATCTGTTAAGGGTTATAAGCAAGGGTTAAATGCCTATAAAAACAAGTAACTAGCCACGTTTCTTATTAATTTATTTATCTGTAGGTCATGATCTGAAATACAAATTTGCTTAGCCAGGCATCAGATGGGTTGTAATGTACCCATGAAGGGTGTTTGAGTAGAGCATTAGTGTGCCAGGTGTGGGATTACATGCACCACAGTACGATATACACATGCTGGGGGAGGAGGAAGGTAAGCAGGGAAGTGCTAATTTGGGAAAACAGGAGGTAGGGAAGCAGAAAGAAAGTTATAGCAGGTAGAGAGGGCTTCCAATAGGAAAACCCGGAGAAAACATCAAATAGAAATTGAAAATAAAGTAGGAAAATGCTTGAGTTAAATAACAGATTGTCTCTTTTGTTTGTTATGACAAGGTGGATTTATATTCCCTAAAACAATTCCTTATACATCGGGAGTGCCCAGTCATTATTTTTTAGTGGAGGACTGAATCAATAAGCTTTGAGGTAGGGAATAATTAGTTTTCAAATGGACTATGTAATCTTGAACTATCTAAATATTTTATGCTTGCTTTCTCCATTTTGAATATATTGTTTTAAAAGTAAACCCAGGATTTGTTTTACTCAGGTATGGTAAGACATACAGATGCAGAAATTATTGTCATGTTTCTATAGCCACATAAACACAGGAGGCACAGCACAGCATGTAGGGCCACATGAGAAAGTACCAGGGTTGGTCAGGAGGCAGGGGAAGCAGGGGAAACTGCGGCCAGGGACATTTATTGTGGTGTCTGTCGGAAGGAATAGAAGAGACAAAAATAAGCCAGTTTAAGATAGGCTAGTTTGAATAATTTCAGCAGGCTCTGGGGCATAGAGGCTGTCCTAAGTTGTCTGAGGGCTGGCCCTGGCATGATTAAGGCAAGAGTGATTAGGGAAATAGTGGTCTGGAGTATAACAGCTTAAAGAAGCCTGGAAGTAAGGGCTCTGTATTGGATGACTGCACATGAAAGGGGAGTTGTTTGCTATCTTCAGAGTCAGCAAAGCCCCAGATGTAAAGATTCAAATACAGGCACTAGAAAATGTGGTTTTTATATACATTATGTACATTAATACATTTATATACATTTTTTCAGTTACCTCAATTTCCTTTTATTGGTAGATAAAAGCTCATTCACAAGGTAACTTTATATTCTGTAGTGTTTTCTACTAAGTATATAAACTAAAATTTACATACAATCAGATACTAATAAAACTTCTGGTATTGGGCTGTCTGCCTTGTGAGCCCTCAATAAATAAGGTTTAATGAATGCTATAGAGACTTTCAATAAAATATTAAATGCAACCAATGACAGCCCAGTTAACCAATGGTGAAACTAGGAATTGACCCTATGCTTCTTGCTTCCTAATGCATTGTGTTATCCAAGAAGATCTTGCGTTGACCAAAGTAAAAGTCTATGCAGCTGCTCTTGAGAATATCTAAATAGTAAACTTTGGATAAAAATCATCTCACTTGTGGTCAGAAATCAGGAGCCTATTCAAAATAACTGACTCTGGGAAATTCAAGGGATATTCCAGGAAGAATTTTCTCCACTCTGCCTTTTTTTTTTTTTTTTTTAAATGTTCAATGATTCATTAGTGACTCTAACACCCGGTTCTCATCATATCACATGCTCTCTTTAATGTCCATCACCCAGTTACCCCATTCCCCCCCCCCCTTTCTACAACTCTCAGTGTGTTTCCTGGAGTCAGGAGTCTCATACGGTTTGTCTCCCTCAGTGATTCTGCCTTTTGGACTTGCAGTGTCCTATTGAATTATTTCCCAAAGATGAATCATGGCAAGTGTGATTGAAATCTAGACAGTTGTTAGTCATCTAAGCATCAATAATAACTGCAAGCCAACCACCGCTAGAGCAATTAGCAAAAATCCCAATACCATGAGCTATTGGTGTCTCTACTTTTTGGCAATAAATAAATTTAAGAGGCCCAAAGAAAACTTCAGGGTCATATCCTTATTAGTTCCCAGATATGCCACTTACATCTGTACTTCCTAGAACAACAAAACAGTAATTATCTGTGAGTCATCAACCTTGTGATTCCATTCTGTGATTATTATTTTTCTCCAACTAAATAAACTGTATACATCTTCACAATTTAATTGAACTCAAGTAGCCTACACTTGCTGCTTAACTATAGACAAAAACATGGGTATTAGTGTATCTAAAACATTGCTTTAATAATTATTTTAGTTTCTCATCATACTCTCACCACATAGGAAATTATGGTTTCATTGGATGGTTGTTCTGCAGGCTGTGGTTAGATGTCAGCCAACCCTGGTGAAGATTGCTTCCTTGATTGGCAACCAGTCAGGCTAATGTCTTTTGTAATTCCAGCAGAACTTTGAAGAAAGTTTAAAATTGCTACTTTAGTAGTAGCAGAACTCTTGGTTTATACCCTTCTCAATACAGACAGCTTTTACCCCATTACTTGAGTTACAAAACACCATTCCAGTTATAAACCATTTAAGTATGTATATCTAGCCTGATCAAAATTACTAGATTTATTTCTATAAATATAGAATAAAAAAATGCATAAAATGGGTATTAATGATGTATTGCCCATCCTTTTTTTTTTTTTAAAGAACAGTAGTAAGAAGCTTTCTCTTAGCAGGGATAATTCTATATTGCATGGATGTTGTTTTTGTTTATTTAGCTTTTGCTTTTAAAGAACAAAAGACTCATGTTAGGAATAAGTACAGAAATTATCAAAGTCTATAGAATTGTGAAGCTTTATAACATTTTATAAAGTACTTTCACATTAATTATTTCATTGTGACTTACAGAAACCCTCTGAGGGAAATGGGGCAGGTATTACAGTTTCTATTCTAGAGTTGAAAAAAACTTACATAAAAGTAAAAGCACTTTGCTTGCCCTTAGAAACATGAAAAATTAACAGTAGAGCTAGAGTCAAACCTAGAACTTAAAAGCACAAGACTGTGTTTCTTGTTGTTGGGGTTTTTTAATTAATTAAATTTTAATTAAACCCCTGACTTAATAAATTATCCACTCAGAAAAAAAGTATACCTATTCTCTGTCTGCACCAACTCCCACTCTCACCAACCCATTGTCAGCATCTTTCTTTAATGACCTATTACTTTAATCTCTAAAAACATCCATCCAGTGGTACCTGGGGGGCTTACTAAGTTAAGTGTCTGACTCGATTGCAGCTCAGGTTTTGATCTCAGGATTGTGAGATGGAGCTTGGCATGGGGCTCCAAGCTCAGCACAGAGTCAGCACAGAATCCACAGATTCTCTCCACCTACCCCGCCCACACACAAGCTTGCTCTTGCTCTCTATCTCTCTCTCTCTCTCTCTCTCCCTCCACCCTCTCAAATAAATAAAATCTTTAAAAATAAATAAACAAAAACATCCATCCATTTTGGCCCTAACCTATCACCAACTTGTATGGCCATCTACTCAACTATTATGAGCTCAATTAGATGAGTACATTGATGCATCAATCAAAAATCACTCCTATTATTTCCATCAATCTGTTAAAGCACTACTAAAATTCTGGCCTCTTTCAAGCCCATGGAACCTCGGCCCTCACCCCCAGTTTCCATTATTTTCTCTAGTTGCCCAGAATGATTACTAGACTCCACAATAAGCAGAACTTGCATACAGGATCAAAACATCCACATCCCTGTATCTCATTCCTTCATATTCCTGCTAGATGGAAACCTAAGTTATTAGACTCACCAGTAATCTAGATGGCTAATTCTACTAAAGGGTTTATGATTGATGTTAGTTTGAAAATACCCTCTTCCCTGAAAAAAGGTTACTGTTTAACAAAAAGCCTTCAATAACTTACTGCAAAAGGATTGCATAAACCAGGCAGAGCTATAGGAAGGGCTTGTTAGGTATTTTCTTAATGTGTGATTCTACCACTGTCATAAGGAGGCTCCATAAAGTGTTTTAGTTTTAAAAAAATTAGAAATTCTGAAAACAATGTGGAGATTCCTTAAGAAATTAAAAATAGAGCTACCCTAGGACCCTGCAACTACACTACTGGATATTTACCCCAAAGATACAGATGTAGTGAAAAGAAGGGCCATCTGTACCCCAGTGTTCATAGCAGCAATGGCCTCAATCGCCAAACCATGGAAAGAACCAAGATGCCCTTCAACAGACGAATGGATAAAGAAGATATGGTCCTTATATACAATGGAGTATTATGCCTCCATCAGAAAGGATGAATACCCAACTTTTTTACCAACATGGACGGGACTGGAGGAGATTATGCTGAGTGAAATAAGTCAAGCAGAGAGAGTCAATTATCATATGGCCTCACTTACTTGTGGAGCATAAGGAATAACACGGAAGACATTGGGAGATAGAGAGGAGAAGTGAGTTGGGGGAAATTGACGGGGGAGACAAATCAGGAGAGACTGTGTGGACTCTGAGAAACAAACTGAGGGTTTTGGAAGGAGTGGGGTGGGGGGTTGGGTGAGCATGGTGGTAGGTATTAAGAGGGCACATATTACATGGAGCACTGGGTGTGGTGTATAAACAATGAATTCTGGAACACTGAACAAAAATTTAGAAAACGAAAACAAAAACAAAGAAATTCTGAAATCCACTGTTCTAAAATAAAATTGCCTAATTGTACCTAAGGACAATGTTAAGCCCTGAAGAGAGAAGGATGGAAATAAACTGGAGTGGATTTAATGCGAACAACGAAGTTTCTAATAAAAGCAAGGTGATGTTTAGGCACAAACTATAAGGGTACAGAGAAAGAAAACTATTTATTTATTAGCTACCTATTGTGTTTAAAGTGTTTGGGTATCATAAAGAAACCACACTTCATACCAAATTTGTATCAAAAACAAGCTAGGCTTACTTCTCTACTCTAAACACTAATGCTGGAAGGAAAATAGATTCAATGCTTTTTTCTCCCACTCATAGCTTTTCAACATATATGGAATACAAACAAAATGTACAAACAAAACCCATCCCCTAATTTTAATTTTGTGATGAAATTTACAACCTAAGGGAAGAATCAGACATAAATCTCAGGAGTTCCACTATTTCCTACCAAAGATGTATTTAGTGATTTTCAGCAATTCTCTCAAGTTAGAGGTTAAAGGTTCCCCAACAGAAATTTAAAGATAGTCTTAGTAAAACAAATTAACAACAAGAAGAAGCTAGTCATTTGGAATATAAAACAAAAGATAATTACATTAGGCTTATTGAAACTTGGCTCTTGGTTTTGTTTGTTTCCTTTTTGGCTCAAAGTAAGGCCACTGACAGCAGATCATTTGTACAATATTTGTACACATAAAATACAACAGGTCCAGAGACAGCTTTCTCTCTCTGCAAGATTCCTTATCTTTAGATGTTTCCTTATTCCCTAGTCCGGGCCAAAAAGAAGCTTAGATTCTTTAAATGATATCTAGTAAATAAGAGACTAAGCTTTAATTCTACACAAACATTATTTCATGTAATTCTCACAATAATTCAAAAAGTTTACACGTATTGTCTTTTTTTTTTGTCATTGAGGAGATATAGACTCAGAAACATGAAGTGACTTGTGGAAGGTCAGACTATCAGTAAAAGTCACATCCAGAAATCAAACCCAATCTGTCTCCACAACCTCCACTAATTTCCCCATTATACTACTTCCCAGAAAGACCAGGAAATGATCCTTTAGCTTGGAAAACACAGATGAACATCTTTTCACCTTCTTCATACATGAAGACCAAGTTAGGTAAAACAAAATATAAGCTCTGCTATGTAAATGAGAAATATAATGGAGTGAAATGAGCTCTTCCTATTAGTAAGAATAGCAAAGAGCAACCAAAGTGAAATCACTGGAAATAAATCAGTTTGACTTTGAATGACTACATGTGTGACAAAATATCGATGTGGGGAAAATGTGAACACTGCTGCCTAAGGAGCTTTGCATTTAATAAAATGCTGTCTAAAGAAATAGAATATTAAAGCTGCTACTGGGGACAGGTTATCTCCTTAAAGCAGAGAGCCCTAGGCTGTGGAAATCTGCTGGCTCCTGCTACCATGGCTGGAGGACGGTGCTGCAGGCTCAGTGGCAACAGTGTCCCAAAGTTGTGGGTTAGGGGCTACAGAAGTTCCACATATGATCCAAAGTCCAGGAAATTCTGATAGGAGCCCGTGGGGGCTCCCACACTATTTTAGCCTATGGGGTAGCAACTCATGGGGAGGGGCTGGCTGAGTGTAGTGACAAAACCCCCATCTCCGGAATGCCACTGGACTCTTGTTTGTAAGCCTCCTCTGCTTGTTGTTAGACCACTTCCCAAGTGAAACTATTCCTGTAGTTTATCCATAGATTGGTGAGGCAAGCAGTAGAGTTGATTAGGCAATGGGTTTTCATAAGGTAGAGCACGCTGAAATTTTTAAATTTTATTCCAAAATAATTTTACACTGAAAAGTTACAAAAATAGTGCAGAGAGTTACCATATATAACTTAACCCACCTTTCCATAATGTTAACATCTTACATAACCACAGTACAATGATCAGAACCAGGAGATTAATACTGTTACAGTACTATGAATGAAACTATAGGCTATTACTTGACTATAATAATAGGTCTTCATAATGTCCTTTTTCTGGTCCAGGATCCAATCCAGCATACCACATTGCATGTGGCTTTCGTTTCTTCTTAGTCTTCTCCAATCTGTGATAGTTTCTCAGTATTTATTTGTCTTTCATGACCTTGATACACTTTTTAAAAAAGATTTTGTTTATTTATTTATTTGTTTATTTATTTATTTATTTGAGGGGGACAGAAAAGCACAGAGGGAGCATGAGAGAGAGAAGCAGGCTCCTGCTGAGCAGAGAGCCCAACATGGGCCTCAATCCCATAACTCTGAGATCACGACTTGAGTCAAAGACAGCGGCTTAACCCACTGAGCCATCCAGGGGCCCCACTGACACTTTATAAAAATATTTATTTATTTATTTATTTGAAAAGAGAGAAAGTGAGTGGAGGGAGGGACTGAGGGAGATGGAAAGGGAATCTCTAGCAGACTCCATACTGAGCTTGGAGCATGTGACACCCAGCTAGATCCCATGACCCTGAGATCATGACCTGAGCCAAAACCAAAAATCGGACACTTAACTGACTGAGTCACCCAGGTGTCCCATGATCTTGAAACTTTTGAAGGTTATGGTCAGTTATATCATTTTGAGTTTGTCTGATATTTTCTTACAACTAGATTGAAGTAAATCATTTTTGGCGCAAATACTAGAGAAGTGTGTCCTTTTCAGTGCGTCATATAAGGAGATGTGTGATGATAAATTGTTATTGTTGATATTCACCTTGACACTTGATTAGGGAAGTGTCTTCTGGGTTTCCCCACTGTAAACTTACTATGTTTCCTTTGACACTAATAAATACTTGTCCTGTGGACAAATACTTTGACACTATGCAAATATCTTGTTTCTCATCAAATTTTCATCCACCAATTAATGTCCATCAGAGAATCTTGCTTACAACAATTACTACTGTAGTGTTTATGTAACACTACAACATAGAAAACATGATTTTCTTTTTCCTTCATTTCTTTTACATTTATTAATTGGGATTCTTCTTTAAAGTTATCTCTTATTTATTTATTCATTCAATAATTTATGTGTATATGGGCCCATAGATATTTTACTATAGGTTGTAATGAAGTATTATCATTCATCTTATTGCTCAAATTAGTACTCCTTTTGCCATTGAGTGGCTTCTATGCCCTTTTAACACGTTTCTTACTTGAATTTTATGGTCTATCTCTTCCCAACATGTGTTTCAAAATGTGATAGCCATTAAATCTCATCTGTCCTGACCAACAAATTGGCTTCTCAAGAGTAAGTAGATGGGAGCCCTTAACATTACAGTATCTCAGATTCATCATATTTTGGGGGCCCACCACTTGAGATTCTGATTTAGCAGGTCTCATGTAGGGATTCAACCTGGAATTCATAAAAAATTCATTAAGTAATGATTCTAAAGCTAGCCATGTTTGGAAGTCCTATTCAATAGATTATGGGAGTATATTTCTTATTGGTTCCTAGCTGTGCTCCTAAAAAGTACAGACCAGCAGCACTTGTATCACCTGGAAGCATGTTAAAAATGAAAGCTCCTGGGGTGCCTAGATGGCTCAGTTAAGCATCCAAACTCTTGATTTTGGTTCAGGTTATGACCTTAGAGCCCTGTTGGGCTCCTCACTCAGTGAGGAGTCTGCTTGAGGATTCGTTCTTTCCCTCTCCCACTGTTTCTACCCCTGTTCGCGTGCTCTCTCTCCCTCTCTCTCAAATAAATAAATAAACCTTAAAAAGAAAGAAAGAAAGTTCTTGGACTCCTATCAGACCTAAGGAAGCAGACTCTCTGGGGTGGGGCCTAGGCACCAGCATTTAAATGAGCTCTTCAGAAAATTCTTATGCACATTGAAATGTGAGAAGCTCTGCAAATATACTTTGTTATAGTTGGTAAAAATCACAGGCAGATAAACACCAGTCATCCTTCCGGCCTAAACCCTACCTGAAGCAATTACTCCCAGTTGACTTGTTTTGTTTTGTTTTGTTTTCCTGGAATGTACCTAAAGATTTTCATAATCCAGTCTGTTATTTTTCTTGGGTATCATCCAAATTGTTCCAAACATATGACTAGCTGCTTCTATAAAGCTGTCAAATTAGGAAAAAGTGGATTCTTGTTTGCAAAGAGTGAAACACGCATTCCAACACTGAGCACCACTTCCTCTTTCTCTTATCTTACAGTGTCCTTCTCATACAAGAAACAATGCTGAAAAAACAAAAATATACTGTTTATGAGAATTAAGTTGTCATTTAATTTAAACTTTTTTTGTAAAATGAGAATCACTCTCTGAAAAACCTATATAAGAAGTCTTAAAAAAAAAAGAAGTCTTCTTTCCTATTATGTCTTAATTTATCAATTGTGTACATTATCAGGTATCCATGGCAAATCCCACAATAAATTATAAAAATCCAGTTGGGGCAGTATAGACTGTACAATTATGCTATTTTATTTTGTATGTTAAAATTAGGTGGTTTCTGCTTCATTATTAAAGGTAGAAAGGAAAGGATACTACTGGGTATTTTGGCCAAGTTTACCCATAATAATCTGATTCATCTGTGCATAGCCTACCTTCTTCTAGTAGTACATTATACAGCACCTAAAATAGATGTCTAGATATATTAAGAACTCAGTAAGCCATTAAAAATATTTAACTTAATTTAGGTCTTATTTTGTGATGTATACAGTGCTAAGCCTTTCATTTATTTATTTATTTATTTTTAAGATTTACTTGTTTATTTTAGAGAGAGAGAAAGAGAGCACATGTAAGCATTGAGCAGGGGGAGGGGCAGAGGGAGAGGGAAAAGAATTTCAAGCAGAGCTCAGAGCCTGATTCAGAGCTTGATCTCACAACCCCAAGATCATGACCTGAGCTGAAATTAAGAGTCAGATGGTTAACTAACTGAGCCACCCAGGTGCCTCACAGCTTTGTTTGTTTTTTTTTTTAAATTTTTTTAAATTTCTTTTCAGTATAACAGAATTCATTATTTATGCACCACACCCAGTGGTCCATGCAATATGTGCCCTCCATAAAACCTACCACCTGGCTCCCCCAACCTCCCACCTTTCCCCCTTCAAAACCCTCAGAATGTTTTTCAGAGCCCATAGTCTCTCATGGTTCAACTCCCCTTCCAATTTCCCTCAACTCCCTTCTCCTCTCCATCTCCCCATGTCCTCTGTGTTAATTGTTATGCTCCACAAATAAGTGAAACCATATGATAATTGACTCTCTCTGCTTGACTTATTTCACTCAGCATAATCTCTTCCAGTCCCGTCCATGTTGATAAAAAAGTTGGGTATTCATCCTTTCTGATGGAATCATAATACTCCATAGTGTATATGGACTACATCTTCCTTATCCATTCATCTGTTGAAGGGTATCTTGGTTCTTTCCACAGTTTGGCGACTATGGCCATTGCTGCTATGAACACTGGGGTACAGATGGCCCTTCTTTTCACTACATCTGTATCTTTGGGGTAAATACCCAGTAGTGCTATTGCAGGGTCATAGGGAAGTTCTATTTTTAATTTCTTAAGGAATCTCCACACTGTTTCCCAAAGTGGTTGCACCAACTTGCATTCCCACCAACAGTGTAAGAGGGTTCCCCTTTCTCCACATCCTCTCCAACACGCGTTGTTTCCTGTCTTGCTAATTTTGGCCATTCTAACTGGTGTAAGGTGATATCTCAATGTGTTTTTAATTTGAATCTCCCTGATGGCTAGTGATGATGAATATTTTTTCATGTGTCTGATAGCCATTTGTATGTCTTCATTGGAGAAGTGTCTGTTCATGTCTTCTGCCCATTTTTTGACATGATTATGTGTTTTGTGTGTGTTGAGTTTGAGAATTTCTTTATAGATTCTGGATATCAGCCTTTTGTCTGTACTGTCATTTGCAAATATCTTCTCCAATTCCATAGGTTGCCTCTTTGTTTTGTTGACTGTTTCCTTTGCTGTACAGAAGCTTTTGATCTTGATGAAGTCCCAAAAGTTCATTTTCGCTTTTGTTTCCTTTGCCTTTGGAGACATATCTTGAAAGAAGTTGCTGTGGCTGATATCGAAGAGGTTACTGCCTATGTTCTCCTCTAAGATTCTGATGGATTCCTGTCTCACATTGAGGTCTTTTATCCATTTCGAGTTTATCTTTGTGTAAGGTGTAAGAGAATGGTTGAGTTTCATTCTTCTACATATAGCTGTCCAATTTTCCCAGCACCATTTATTGAAGAGACTGTCTTTTTTCCACTGGATATTTTTTCCTGCTTTGTCGAAGATTATTTGAACATAGAGTTGAGGGTCCATATCTGGGCTCTCTACTCTGTTCCACTGGTCTATGTGTCTGTTTTTATGCCAGTACCATGCTGTTTTGGTGATCACAGCTTTGTAGTAAAGCTTGAAATCAGGTAACATGATGCCACCAGTTTTGTTTTTCTTTTTCAACATTTCCTTAGCAATTCGGGGTCTCTTATGATTCCATACAAATTTTAGGATAATTTGCTCCAGCTCTTTGAAAAATACCAGTGGAATTTTGATTGGAATGGCATTAAAAGTATAGATTGCTTTAGGCAGTATAGACATTTTAACAATGTTTATTCTTCTGATCCAAGAGCATGGAATAGTCTTCCATCTTTTTGTGTCTTCTTCGATTTCTTTCATGAGTGTTCTGTAGTTCTTCTAGTACAGATCTTTTACCTCTTTGGTTAGGTTTATTCCCAGATATCTTATGGTTCTTGGTGCTATAGTAAATGGAATCGATTCTCTAATTTCCCTTTCTGTGTTTTCATTGTTAGTGTATAAGAAAGCAACTTTTTTCTGTACATTGACTTTGTATCCTGACACATTACTGAATTGCTGTATGAGTTCTAGTAGTTTGGGGGTGGAGTCTTTTGGATTTTCCATATGAAGTACCACGTCATCTGCGAAGACAGAGAGTTTGACTTCTTCATTGCCAATTTGGATACCTTTTATTTCTCTTTGTTGTCTGTTTGCTGTTGCTAGGACTTCTAACACTATGTTGAACAAGAGTGGTGAGAGTGGGCATCCTTGTCGTGTTCCTGATCTCAATGGGAAGGCTGTGAGCTTTTTCCCATTGAGGATGATATTTACTGTGGGTTTTTCATAGATAGATTTTATAAAGTTCAGGAATGTTCCCTCTATCCCTATACTTTGAAGCGTTTTAATCAGGAATGGATGCTGGATTTTGTCAAATGCTTTTTCTGCATCAATTGAGAGGACCATGTGGTTCTTCTCTCTTCTCTTATTGATTTGTTCTATCACATTGATTGATTTGCAAATGTTGAACCATCTTTGCAACCCAGGGATGAATCCCACCTGGTCATGGTGGATAATCTTTTTAATGTGCTGTTGGATCCTATTTGCTAGAATCTTGTTGAGAATCTTAGCATCCATATTCATCAGTGATATTGGTCTGATGGTCTGAAATTCTCCTTTTTGGTGGGGTCTTTGCCTGGTTTTGGGATCAGGGTAATGTTGGCTTCATAAAAACAGTCTGGAAGTTTTCCTTCTGTTTCAATTTTTTGAAACAGCTTCAGGAGAATAGGTGTTATTTCTTCTTTGAAAGTTTGGTAGAATGCCCCAGGAAATCCATCAGGTCCTGGGCTCTTGTTTTTTGGGAGGTTTTTGATCACTGCTTCAATCTCATTACTAGATATCCATCTATTCAGGTTGTCAATTTCTTCCTGGTTCAATTTTGGAAGTTTATAGTTTTCCAGGAATGCATCCATTTTGCCTAGGTTGCTTAACTTATTGGCATATAACTGTTGATAATAACTTCTGATGATTGTTTCTATTTCCTTGGTGTTAGTTGTGATCTCTCCTTTTTCATTTATAATTTTATTAATTGGGGCCTTCTCTCTTTTCTTTCGGATTAGTGTGGCCAATGGTTTATCAATCTTACTGATTCTTTCAAAAAACCAGCTTCTAGTTTCATTGATGTGTTCTACTGTATCTCTAGTTTCTGTCTCATTGATCTCCACTCTAATCTTGATTATTTCCCTTCTTGTGTGTGGAGTTGGCTTACTTTATTGTTTATTCTCCAGTTCTTTAAGAGACAGCTGGTGTATTCTGGATTTTTCTATTTTTTTAAGGGAGGCTTGGATGGCTATGTAATTCCCCCTTAGGACTGCCTTTGCTGTATCCCATAGGTTTTGGGCCGAAGTGTCTTCATTCTCATTGGTTTACATGAATGTTTAAGTTCTTCTTTGATCTCCTGGTTGATCCAAGCATTCTTTAGCAAGGTGGTCTTTAGATTCCAGGTGTTTGAGTTCCTTCCAAACTTTTTCTTGTGATTGAGCTCTAGTTTCAAAGCATTGTGATCTGAGAATATGCAGGGAATAATCTCAATCTTTTGGTATCGGTTGAGTCCTGATTTGTGATCCAGTATGTGGTCTATTCTGGAGAAGGTTCCATGTGCACTTGAGAAGAATGAGTATTCTGTTGTTTTAGGGTGGAACGTTCTGTATATATCTATGAGGTCCATCTGGTCCAATGTTTCATTCAATGCTCTTGTTTCTTTACTGATTTTCTGCTTGGATGATTTGTCTATTACTGAGAGTGGTGTATTAAGATCCCCTACTATTAATGTATTCATATTAATATGACTCCTTATCTTGATTAGCAGTTTTCTTATGTAATTGGCTGCTCCCATATTGGGGGCATAAATATTTACAATTATTAGATCTTCTTGGTGGATAGTCCCTTTAAGAATTATGTAGTGTAGTGTCCTTCTGTATCTCTGACTACAGTCTTTAGTTTAAAATCTAATTTATCTGATATGAGAATCGCTACCCCGGCCTTCTTTTGAGGCCCATTTGCATGAAAAATGCTTCTCCATCCCTTCACTTTCAGTCTGGGTGTATCCTTAGGTTCAAAATGGGTCTCTTGTAGACAACATATGGATGGGTCCTGTCGTTTTACCCAATCTGCAACCCTGTGTCGTTTTATGGGCTCATTTAGGCCATTCACATTGAGAGTGATTATTGAGAGATTCTTTTTTATTGACATCGTGTTACCTTTGAAGTCTTTCTTTCTGTAGATTGTCTCCATATATTTCTGTCCAATGATATTCTTGGGATTTTTCCTTTTTTATAGAACCCCCCTTAATATTTCCTGCAGTGTTGGCTTGTTGGTCGCATACTCTTTTAAACCTTGCCAGTCTTGGAAACTCTATCTCTCCATCCATTTTGAATGTCAGTCTTGCTGGATAAAGTATTCTTGGCTGCATGTTCTTTTCATTTAGTGCCCTGAATACATCTTGCCAACCCTTTCTGGCTTGCCAGGTTTCTGTGTACAGGTCTGACATTATTCTGATGGGCTTTCCTCTGTATGTAAGGAACTTCTTTGTCCTAGCTGCTTTCAAGAGGTCTTGTCTACAATTATGATTCATCATTCTCACTATTAGGTGTCTTGAGGTCTTTCTAGATTCTATAATCTTGGGAGGAGACCGTTCTGCCTCTAGTACACGAACGCCGGTTCCATTCACCATATTGGGAAAATTTTCTTGGAGAATTTGTTCAACTATATCTTCTAGTCTCCTTTCTTTCTCCTCCCCTTCAGGGATTCCAATAATTCTGACATTGGAACGTTTCATGGTGTCATTTATTTCCCTAATTCTGTTTTTGTGGCTTCTAAGCTGTTTGTTCCAGGCTTCCTCCTGATCCTTTCTATCTGTTTGTCCTCCAGATCACTAATTCTATCTTCTGTCTCAGTTACCCTAGATTTTAGAGAATTTAGATTAGATTGGAACTCATGGAGAACATTGTGAACATCATCCCTGGTGGCTTTCACTTCTGCCCTAATCAATTCCATTTTGTCATCCATGGCTTTCTCCAATCTAGCTATTGCCTGGATAATTGTTAGCCTGAATTCCCTTTCTGACATATTGTCTATGTCCATAGCCATTAGTTCTGTTGCAGAAGGCCCAGCCTCTGAATTTTTCTTCTGTTGAGCATTCCTCCTCCTAGTCATTTTGGTGAGAGATGGCTGAACGGATGTAGCTGAATGTATCAAATGTGGTGCAGGCAAGGTGCACCCTGGAACACTTCTGAGCAATCAAGAGTCCCCTCCCAAATGAAAGAAAAAAGAAAGTAAAAAAAAAAAAAAGAAAGAAAAGAAAAAGAGAGAGAGAGAGAGAGACAGGAAAAAAAAGAAAGATAAAATAGAAGAGAAGGCCCAGCCCAAGTGGGCCCCAAAGTAAGATTTATGAAGTATACAAACAAAAACAGATAAACAAAAAGACTGATAAAAGTAGATGACAAGAGGAAAAAATATATATATATATATAAACAAAACAAAACAAAACAAGAACCTCATCAAAAAGAACCCCAGGTATAAGATTTATATACTACCAGAACAAAAACAAATACACAGAAACACTGGCGGGAGAAAAAGATGGGAGAGTGGTTATAAATTCTCAGTGTGCGCGAGGAAGGTTATTTTGATTCTTCCTGGATGTATCTTGATATCTTTGTTAAAGGACTCAACTTTCCTAAGATAAAGGGGGATTAAAAACTGGTTTACCTATAGGGGTAGCATTGTTTGGGGAAAGGGGATTACCTTGAAGTTTAACTCTATATGAATATTAAAAAATAAAAATAAAAAAAAACTAAACTAAACTAAACTAAAATTCTTAAAAACTTTTAAAAAAATAGAAAAGCAAAATAAAAACACAGGTATATGTATCAAAAAGCTCAGGTTAAAAGGTTATTATGGAATTTGATGTATGGGACATCTCAGTGTGATGGTAAATAGGTTAAAAAATTATCTAGTAAAAAATGAACCAGAAAAGTGGGAACGAATTAAAAATAAAAGTTGTATCTATGATGTAGTGGTGGTTGTTCTCTTGTCTTTGTTGTTGTTATTGTTGCTTTTGTTGTTGGTTTTCTGGGGCAGGGGCCTGCTGTGTGGGTTTTCGGGCACGGTTTCCTGAGTTAAGTTCTCCTGCCCCCATCAAGGGGGTGGGCTCTGAGGAAACCGGTTTTTCAGGCTTTTGTTCTCTGGAGGTTTTTTTGTTTGTTTGTTCATTTGTTTTCTCTGGCCTTGGCAGCTTTTGATGGTTTTTGGAGGTTTAGAGGAAAGCAAACTGCCCCCAGACCTCCCTCTCAGAGAGAAGCCTCAGTCTGGTCCCCTCTGGGTGCTCCAGAACACATAAATTCCCCCTTGGCCACTAGCAGAGCTCGTTCCCCAGGTCTCTGGGGACACAGGAACTCCTGCTTGTACCCAAAACCACGATAGATAGCCGGGGCTGTCTGGGCAGCTCCAGACCGCCAGAGAGGTACCAAGCAGTGACAGTGCACTGAGATTTTCCCACTGGCCTGGGCTGGGAGTGCTCAGACTCTCTGGTCCAAGAGAGCGCCAGCTGGCTGGCGCCTGCACGCACCTCTCTCAGGGAGGGGTGAGGGTTGCTGCGACTCAGACTCTGGTAACATGGTGGGTGCATGGAGAGTGCAAAAGGCTGTGGTTCTGCCTGCTGGCACCTGCACGTACCTCTCTCCAGGCGGGGTGAGGGGTGCGACTCAGACTCTGGTAGCGCGGTGATGGTGCTGGAAGAGTGCAAAAGGCTGTGGTTCTGCCGGCCCAGAGCATGCCCAGGGACCAAGATCTGGTTTCTTTGCTGCACTCTCTCTGGCTCAACGCCAGGGGTGGCTGCCCTGGGTCCGGGGACTCAAGCCCCTGTCCCCAACCGCCCCGATTCCCACAATCTCCCCCCACAATCCTTTACTCTCTTTGAGTGCCCCCAACCAGACTCCAAGTCAATGCTGGTCCCCAATCCCAGGGCACTCTCGCATTGGGGTATCACTTTCCAATGGGTCGCTTCTGGTGGCTCCCTCCCCTTTTTGTTTATCTTCCGATATCAGTCCGATGTTCCCACTCCGCTTTACCTGCCCACTGGTGTCTTCTGCCCCCTTAGAGATCCAGAAGTGTATATTCTAATCTCAGGCTGATTTCAAGGGTGATCAGAGTTCTTTGGTATGTAATCAGCTCACTTTAGGGTACAGGTTGAAAGGTCGCCTCCTCCTACTTCCCCAACATCCTCAGCTTTCCCTTTCAAATATTTATTGCACGTAATCAGTGCTGTGCCTCTCAGGGAGAGAAAGGGCCTGATTTGCATACTTGCAGATCTCCATGGCAGAAATATTCTGACCACAGCTAATTTCAAGCTACCCAATGGCTCAACAAGTGGCCTAGAAAAATCTTGAAAATTTATCACAGCAAGACTATGGAGTAGTAGCAGAACTGTTGTTTTATTATTAGTGTGTCCATTTTGCAGATAAGAAAACTAAGAGCATAATGAAGCTAAGTAAGGTAATCAGGGTCAGGCAGTAAATGGTAAATCTAGGATGCAAACCTGGGGCTCTGTGAGGTTAAAGCTAGCACTGCATTAAACTAACTGATGGTAAATTCCATTAGCAAAAGTGGAGTAAGATGAAGAGTTATTACAATTCCTGTGTGATTATTCCCAGATAAACCCAAACCATTCTAGATTTTGGCTTTTTTCCCATTGGAACGTGAAGCCATTCCTCCCTTGTGGTAGGATGTAAAGTCTTTTCCTTCTTAGGTTCAGGTGTGTTTATCCGGGGACTGAGAGTTGAATTCATTGAAGAGATTGCCTTTTTTTTTTTTAATTAGTTTCAGAGGTAGAATTTAGTGACTTATCAGTTGCCTATAACACTCAGTGCTCATTACATCAAGTGCTTCCTTAATGCCCATCACCCAATTATCCCATCTCCCCCCTTCACCTTCCCTTCAGCAACCTTCACTTTGTTTCCTAGAGTTCAGCATCTCTTATGATTTGCCTCCCTCTCAATTTTCATCTTATTTTACTTTTCCTTCCTTTCCACGATGCTGATCTGTTTTGTTTCTTAAATTCCACATATGAGTGAAATCAAATGGTATTTGTCTTTCTCTGACTTACTTCGCATAGTATAATACCTTCTAGTTCCATGCACATTGTTGCAACTGGCGAAATTTCATTCCTTTTGATGTTTGAGTAATATTACATTTTATACATCTTTATCCATTCATCTGTCAATGGACATCTGTGTTCTTTCCATATTTTGGCTATTGTGGACATTGCTGTTATAAACATTGAGGTGCATGTGCCCCTTCAAATCACTATGTTTGTATCTTTTGGATAAATACCTAGTAGTGCAATTGATGAGTCATAGGGTAGCTCCATTTTTAACTTTTTGAGGAACCTCCATACTGTTTTCCATAGTGGCTCCACCAGCTTGCATTCCCACCAACAGTGAAAGAGGGTTCCCTTTCTCTGCATCCTCTCTATCATCTGTCATTTCCTGAGTAGTTAATTTTAGCCACTCTGACTATTGTGAAGTGGTATCTCAGTGTGGTTTTGATTTGTATTTCCCTGATGCCAAGTGACTGTACATTTTTTCATGTACCTGTTAGCCATTTGTATATCTTCTTTGGAGAAATGTCTGTTCTTGTCTTCTGCCCATTTCTTGACTGGATTTTTTATTTCTTGGGTGTCAACTTTAATAAGTTCTTTATAGATTTTGGATACTAGCTCTTTTTCTGGTATGCTGTTTGCAAATATCTTCTCCTATTCTGTAAGTTGCCCTTTAGTTTGTTGACTATTTCCTTTGCTGTGCAAAACTTTTTTATCTTTATGAAGTCCCAATAGTTCATTTTTGCCTTTGTTTCCCTTACCTTTGGAATCATGTCTAGCAGAAAGTTGCTTACAGCCAAGGTCAAAGAGGTTGCTGCCTGGTTCTCCTCTAGGATTTTGATGGATTCCTGTCACATAATTAGGTCTTTCAACCATGTTGAGTTTATTTTGTGTATCGTGTAAGGAAATGGTCTGGTTTCATTCTTCTGCTTGTGGCTGTCCAATTTTCCCAACACCATTTGTTGAAGAGATTGCCTTTTTTTCCATTGGATATTCTTTCCTGCTTTGTCAAATATTAGTTGGCCATAGACTTGAGGGTCCATTTCTGGGTTCTCTATTCTGTTCCATTGATCTATATGTCCTTTTTTGTGTCAGTATTATACTATCTTGATTATTACAGTTTTGTAATACGGACTGAAATCTGGAATTGTGATGCTTCTGAGTTTGGTTTTCTCTTTCAACATTCCTTTGGCTATTCAGTGTCTTTTTCTGGTTCCATACAAATTTTTAGGGTTGTTTGTTCCAGCTCTATGAAAAATGATATGGTATTTTGAAAGGGATTGCATTGAATGTATACATTGCTTTGGGTAGCATAGATATTTTAACAATATTTGTTCTTCCAATCCATGAGCATGGGACATTTTTCCATTTCTTCATTTTCCATTTCTCCTCTTCAATTTCTTTCATAAGTATTCTACAGTTTTCTGAGTACAGATTCTTGGCCTCTTTGGTAGATTTATTCCCAGGTATCTTATGGGTTTTGGTGTAATTGTAAAGGGGATCAATTCCTTGATTTCTCTTTCTTCTGCCTCATTTTTAGTGTATAGAAATGCAACTGATTTCTCTGCATTGATTTTATATCCTGCAACTTTGCTGAATTTCTGTATTAGTTCTAGCAATTTTGGGTGGAGTCTTTTGGGTTTTCTACATAGAGTATCCACTCTTCTGCAAAGAGTGGAGTTTGACTTCTTCTTTGCCGATATGGATCCTTCCAGTTTGGGTAATTTATATGTTTCTAGGAATGCATCCATTTTGAAGAGTTTGCTTTTTACTTGAAAGTTTGCCTATGATCCATATGGGCAAATATTTCCTTAGGGAATAATAATAATAATGATCATCATCATAATAATGGGAATATTGCAGTTGTCATTGATTGGATGCCTACGATGTGCCAGACAATCTACATTCTACACTCTACACTCAGGCGCTCTACACTCATTTCCATTGCATTTCATTCTCACGACCTCTCTGTAAGGTAGGCACTATTATTGCCATTTTACATGTGGAGAAACTATAGTACAGAGGAAGTTAATACATGCCCCCCCCCACACCAAATCACATAGTTAATAACTATCAGGTCCAAGGTTGAAGAAACATGCATGTTTTTTGAGCCTAAACTCTTATTAATCATGATGTTATTCCCTTTTGCCCCTAGATACTCTATGCCAAGGCACTGGTTGATCTTTTATTCCAGCAGCCCAACTCTGTGTTATAGTCCTTGAAGTACTTTTCTGGTACATTTTATTTTATTTTATTTTATTTTAAAGATTTTATTTATTTATTTGACAGACAGAGATCACAAGTAGGCAGAGAGGCAGGCAGAGAGAGAGGAAGGGAAGCAGGTTCCCTGCTGAGCAGAGAGCCTGATGCGGGGCTCGATCCCAGGACTCTGAGATCATAACCTGAGCCGAAGGCAGAGGCTTTAACCCACTGAGCCACCCAGGCGCCCCTCTGGTACATTTTAAATGCCTCTCTTCCCACCTATCTGTGGTTTGCTCCCTTTGTCTTACCTAAAGCAGGTGATCACTGTGAACAGAAGAGCTGGCATGCTTCCTCATTACCCCAGGACTGCTCTCCAAGTTCACCTACAACCCCCTCCCATGCTGTTTGCTATTAACCATTGTTCATAGATGGCACTCATAGAACTCACTAATGTTAACTGAAGGTTCAAATTTCATATAATGGGGTGGGACACAAGTCACTGTGGGTGACTAGCCCACCTATAAGAATTGAGAGGCATGGAGCAACAATGCCAATGAAGTCCACACTACTCATCTAAATATTTAGAATTGGGACGCCTGGGTGGCTCAGTTGGTTAAGCGCCTCCCTTCGGCTTAGGTCATGATCCCAGCATCCTGGGATTGAGTCCCACATCGGGCTCCTTGCTCGGCAGGGAGCCTGCTCCTCCCTCTGCCTCTGTCTGCCTGTGCTCGTGCTCTCTCTCTCTCTCTAACAAATAAATAAATAAAATCTTAAAATAAATAAATAAATATTTAGAATTATAAATCAAGTCAGTAAACTGTTAAAAAAGAATAATACTCTGTCTTCATAGTGCTTTAGGAGGTCAATTTTTAATATGAGATTTATTGAATTCCTCCAAGTTTCTCACAGTAGAACAGGGAGAACTGGCCCCTCACCAAAAGGCTGCCCATTTTCTTCCTACCCTTCAGCTCTCTCCTTAAACACATGATTGTGGACCCCACCCCCAGTCCACACATCCAAGCTTGAGCCCCCTCCCCAGCAAAGAGGCCCTATAGACACTCTTTGGCTCTAGGGGTACATACACTGAAACTGTAGCCCACCTCAGGAAGGTAGCCCAAAGAAGGAGGCCTATGTTGGCCTTGGATGTGAGTTCAGGGCTGTCATGCAGGTAATTACAAGACTTAGGCACCAAGGGAGGCCCTGAGTCGGGAGGGGAGCCTGAGCACAGCCTGCACAGCATAGGACTCAGGGTCAGGTTGCCTCTTGCATCGATCTAGTCAGTACTGATGGTAGGAGCTTTTGAATGTGCTCTTCCTGGGGCCACTTTGACCCTTTGAATGATTCCAGTATTTGACAAAGAGATGAAGCAAGGTGAGGTAGCAATCTAATATTTATAAAAATTGCCATCATTATGAGCTAAAATTCACCTTTCCAGTCCCTAATGTCAACAAGACCAATGTGAAAATTAATGCAGATTAATCCAATTTGGCTAATTGCTTATAATAAGCATTATGGTATCCCAAAAAGAACTTCATTTTAAATGAGTTGACTGCTCCTCAACGATTTCTAACATACAATCTGTCTTACTCAGTGCTGGTCCTTCCAAAGCTCCTCTCTTGAATATATAAATTATTTGAATAATTTTCTTTATTTTAGTTCACTTGAGTGTAAAAGCAGATGATCTCCTAAGATTAAAGGTTTGATCCTTAAATTTTCTAAGCCACAGCAGCAGAACAACTGAATAAAGCCAGTAAATACCTTGACACAGACAAGGAGTACCCATGGTTGGGGGTTTGGAGCACGGGCACACCTGAGACCAAGACTGGTTCCTGTGTGGGGAGGTCAAAGAAGCAGCTAGACTCAGCTCACACTGTCCTCTGGCATGGAAGTTCTCCAGCTTTTTTATGCATCAGATTCACCTGGAGGGCTTGCCAAAAATGCAGCAGAGTGCTGGGCCCCACCCTGAGACCTTCTGATTCAGTAGAAGTCGGGGGAAGGAGCCTCTGAATCTGCAGGTCTAACAAGCTCCCAGAGGACCCCACTTTGAGAACTAATGCTCTAGGGTTTTTTTTTACATGCATGTACTATATTCATACCATTACTTCAGTCTATCATTGCTTCTCCTCCCACTTACTTAGTTACGTAACTTATAGTCCATCCTCCTACCAAGTAACCATATAGGAGATTAAAATCAACTAGGTAAGCAAATTGCACCCGAAAAAGAAAACGTTACAACTACATATAGTTTGTCAAGTTAATGGCCAATTTTAAAGGTCTGAATGATAATACCACCTTTCTTCTTATCCTTTTCTGCTATAAAGAAAACCCTGGACACTCTGTTCAGCCTCGTATTCCTCCTAGACAGCAGCACCCTCCCAGAGATGGTTTATGGGAACTCATGTCCAAAAGTACTGACTTTTGTAATTAGCCTAAATAACCCAAACACCTCTAACTCCTCCAGATTTGCTCCTTGTGATGTCACCTAAACCCTTGCTGCTTCTATTTTTAAAAATTATAACCTCTAACAAATACAGTGACTTCTTCATGTAAAGGACCAGCACCTATGTAACTGGCTGTGAGAAGAAAGCCACATGTTATAAGCACAGACCCCTGGTATTTCAGCAAAGATCTCTAAACAAACCAAGTGAAGCTGAAAGCTGTCACCTGTTAAGTTCCTAAAGGACTGTTAAGGTTTGGAACTGCTCTATCACTCAAACCATGTATATTTTTTTCTCCCTCCCGTCTGGGTCTGTGTTTCTTCTCTGTAGCCCTTTGCCTTCTTGCCCATATCTGCTAGTGGGCAGCCCGAGTTTCTCAGGCAGTTTGGTTTGGGTGTCTCTGCAAGACAGGGAGGCAAGGCTCAAAATGAGATACAGTGTCACGTCAATCCTAAATATATACATAAAAATAAATTTAAGGGGACACCTGGGTGGCTCAGTCAGTTAGGCATCTGCTTTTGGCTCAGGTCATGATCCCAGGGTCCTAGGATCCAACAAAGCTCTGGGCTCCTTGCTCAGTGGAGGGTATGCGTCTCTCTCTCTCCCTTTACTTGTGATCTCTCTCTCTCTCTCTCTCAAATAAATAAATAAAGTCTTTAAAAATTTTTTTTAAATTACAAAAAAATAAATTTAAGACATCTTCTCCAGCTGCTCAATTCCTATATACCATCCACAGCTATAATTTACTAAAATGTTTAAATTTTCCAGTAACTTTTGTCCCCTTCAAGGGGGAGGAAATCCCAAAAGGATCAATTTTAAAGATAAAACAAATTTTCTGGTAGTGGTTCATGGCCTCTATCATATTGTATATTTTGCAGTATTTCTGAAGCTTTCTGGTTTGCTCACTGGTGTCCACAACACATTGCTGGTCTCCTCAATCAAATTCCACACATATGTTCTCCTTCTACTTATTGATTGTGCTGAGGCAAATGTCCTCGCTGACTCAGCTTCCATTGAAGGCCATGTCCTGTTTATGACCAAAGCCACAGTGATCATGTGATACCTGATATGTCTCCCCTAAAACACACATAAAGGTTGACATCCCTCAGGGCACAAGTCTGATGAAAGGCCAGAGTCCTCATTCATTTTGCTGATTTTTTAAAGGATCTTGGTCTAGCAATATTTCACTTGCACAGCTTTTCATACAGATTTTTCAAGCTAAATTATTTTTATTTTAAACAAAAATCTATTTTTTCCAATGCAGCATGTTTAAGTTAGCATCACTTACTTTGTGAAATGAATGAAAATATTTATGTATGATTTACTAACTAAAATTCATACCATATTTTGTGCTTTTTCTGTCAGATGCTTTTAATTGTAAAGAATAGGGAACTCTGGGGACTCCTGGGTGGCTCAGTCGGTTAAGAATCTGCCTTCAACTCAGGTCATGATTCCAGCGTCCTGGGATCGAGTCCTTAATAGGGCTCCTTGCTCAGCTGGGAGCCTGCTTCTCCCTCTGCCTGCTGCTCCCCCTGCTTGTACTCTCTGTCTCTCTCTCTCCCTGACAAGTAAATAAGTAAAATCTTTAAAAATATATATCCTAGCCAAAAAAAAAAAAAAAATAGAGAACTCTGGTTGTCTCAGATTAAGAAAGTCTATTGTAAGTCTTCTTGCCCAAATAAGGAAACAGGGATCTCATAGCTAGGACACATGGGGACCCAGAAAAATCAAGTTCACCTCACAGAAGAACAAGATATCAGCCATCCCTGAGGGAAATGGACACATGAGCCATTCAGAATACAGGTGGCTGCTAGATCCATGTAATTGTGCAGCCCTCTCCATGGCTGGCTACATAATTTTCAGGTGCAAACTGAAAATGTGGAGCCTTTAGATCAAAAAGCAAGGAAACTGCCATTCTAGGTCCTAAGATATAAAGCTTTTTCCTTTCTTTTGCTGTCTCTCTCTCTCTCAAATTGTCATGAATTTTTTTAATATGTTATTTAACATCATTCTAAGTAAAGTGTCAGCATCATTTTTACCATTCATCTTTATATGATGCGATGTCAGTTTTGAATGTAAATATAAGCGATTAACTCATAGTGCAATCATCAAACTTGCACAATTCCTATTTTGTAGTTCCTATCGGCATATATACTGCATTCTTACCAGAGCAGTGAACATGCTACGTAAAACTAATTCAGTTGTTTTTATTTCACTTCTTCATTTGTGCACATCCTACCAACAGCCTCTACCTTTAGCCTCCCAATGAGCAGGGAAGGACTGAAAGACAAAGGATTGGGTTGTCTTCACTTTCCTTTCCTTCCATGTCATCATTTTCAGTGGAAGTGGTTGCCCATCATGGGGAGGCAACATGAATAAGAAGTATGGATGGAACTAGAGGGTATTATGCTTAGCGAAATAAGTCAATCAGAGAAAGACAACTATCATATGATTTCCTGATATGAGGAAGTGGAGATGCAACAGGGGTGGGGGTTAAGGGGGTAGGAAAAGAAAAAATGAAATAAGATGGGATCGGGAGGGAGACAAACCAAAAGAGACTCTTAATGTCATAAAACAAACTGAGGGGGGAGGAGGGGGGTTGGGAGAGGGGGTGGGGTTACATTATATGTTTAAATTAAAAAAAAAAAAAAGAAGGGATATGATAGGTTTCCCCACTCATTTATGTTTCTTAAAACACATTGCGTTCTTGATGCCGAGGTGGCTCTGTCAGTTGAGCACACCAGACTCTTGATTTCGGCTCAGGTCATGATCTCAGGGTTGTGAGATGGAGCTGCACATAGGGCTCTACGCTCAGCGCCAAGTCTGCTTGTCCCTCTCCCTCTGCTTTTCCCTGCCCCTCTTAAATAAATAAATAAAATCTTTTTTAAAAACCCCACACATTGCATTCTTTGTGCTTTCAAAACAGTTCTGGTTCTGATGGTAAGTATGGCCCTTTGCGGGTGTGAGTGCCCTGCTTACTCAGCCTTAAACATACCACGTACCTGGTACTTGCTCTGAGTCTCTGCACTCCCAAGCATCACAGATCCATAGGATTCTCTGCTCCTGGGACACTGTGAACAAGGTATATAAATGGAGCTGTAAGGAGTGGCAGACATGCTTACTGAGACTATTTCAAAGATAAAATTAATGAAAATTTCAAGACAGAGACAACAGAACATTAAATCAAGTGCTGACCTGTGTTCATGGTCACGTGTTCATGAAGCTGGCTTTGGTCCCATCACTAGCAGAAAACATGTTTGCCATGTGGCCCAGCTGTGTCTGCTCCTACTGCTCTTGCTGCTGCCACCTACTATCTTGTTCTCTATTTGGGTTCTCAAATTGTCCTAACTTCAGCTTATTCATGGACTTTCATGTCCCCTTCTCTGTATGTCTTCTAATTTCTTCTCCTGGTCCCAAATGACCCATTCTCTCCACATTGCCACCTCAAACTACTGCAAGAGAGAGGCTCAGATGGTCCTTTTCTGGGTTTCATGCCAGCCCACCCCTTAAATGGGACCGAAGGACTGGGATGGAGGTGGGAGCAGGGAAAGAAATGAAGGCACATGAATTGAATTCAGGAACTTGAAATTATTTCCTTTGCCCTCAGATAATGTCTTTTCAATCTCTAAGTGAATGAGTACAGAAAGTAACTGAAATGACAATGGGTAATTGAAAGGAGAAATACAGTTTTATGGACATATTACAGCTAAAAACCAAATGGTTGTTCAAAGATTTATTAAAGAGATTTTAAGTATGAATATTTTCTAGTTTCATGCTACATATCATACCACAAGTTCTTTTGTGGATAAAAACCATTATACAGACTTTGCCTATACAATTAATTTTATTAACGAAATAAGATTATCTGCATGTTAATATTTCTGCTGGATTCAATTAATACTTTTCAAAAATAGTTTTTTTCTTTTCACTGACTTCATAGGAGGGAAAAATTTCTATCTTTGGAAATGTGAGGGAGCAAAAACACAAAAGGGCAATTAAACATTGGTTTTGCTTTATTATTTATTTATTTGTTTTTATTTATGGTATGTAGTAATGGATAATAGCTCCCAAAGCAATCCATGCATGATTATGAAATGCCATTTTCTTTGTGAATTCATTTTTTAATAAAAATGCCATGTCTGACCATTGCAGAAGTCCATGGTATTTCTTTCTTGGGACCATGCTTGGAATGTTGGTTGATCATCAATTCCTTGCATGACTGTTTCTTTTTTTTTTAAGATTTTATTTATTTGACAGAGATCAAAAGCAGGCAGAGAGACAGGCAGAGAGAGGAGGAAGCAGTCTCCCTGCTGAGCAGAGAGCCTGATGTGGGGCTCGATCCCAGGACCCTGAGGTCATGACCTGAGCCAAAGGCAGAGGCTTAACCCACTGAGCCAACCAGGCGTCCCATGCATGACTGTTTCTATCCAATTAACAATTATGAAAATAAACCAATACTATTGAATTCTTGTCTTTACCATAATGTTGATTTTATCTGCCCTTTCCCCACCCCATTTTTAAAAAATAAATTCAGGCTGTCGATGTAGAAGTAGAAAATGGAACAAATCAGAATGGGAGCACCAACTTATGTATTTACTTAATTAAAATTAAATTACATTAAACTAATTAAACTTAAATGCATAAGACCAGAGAAGTGAATTAAAACGGGGGAAAACCAAAAAATATTTATTGATATAATTTCAAAGTTTCCTAAGAATAGTAAAGCATTCCCTGGACCAAATAGTACCAACATTTATTCATTTTTTGAGAAGAGGATACATTTGAAAGGAGTTACGGTTTATCTAGCATGGAGTCACCTGAAAGTGTTTGGTAGGCATTGAAAGAACATACAATAAAGAGAAGTTGGCAGAGTAAATAGTAGTAAATGATCTGTGTGGGGCTCAGGGGTAAGAGTGTGGTATGTTCCAGTATGGGCATGAGGAGCCCTTTGCTTAGATACTGTGCTCCAAAACAGGTACCAAACCACTGACGAAAAGAAGCCCCTCTGGAACTGGTCCACATGAGGACCAAGAAATATTTGTAAAAACCTGAACACATACCATTCCTTGAAGTCATCTGGTAAGGCTGCCATGCCTGGAAATCATTAAGGTCAGATCTGTTTTCAGATTCATTCAACTGTCTTAGACTATTTTTTTCTCATCAGTGTTACTTTGGCCCTATTATCGACCATCATAAAGTATCATAGAAACAGCTAATCTATTGTAAATTGAGACAGAGTCTGGAGAACTTAAAGTCTGGAGTAGGAAGGAGATTTACTTTTTACTGTTTGCCCCTTGACACACTTTGGCTTTTATCTTACATGCATTTTCATTTTTTAAATTAAAAAAAGGAAGACTGTGGTTGGAGGACACTGCAGTATACTTTCTGTAGAAGATAGAAATGTAGTAATTCTTTGTACAATTAAATATTGCTGTGGAATATATGTAGTTTATTAAATCTACCCTGTTGCTATAGAAATGGGTATAATATAAATGCTCAGACACCTACTAGATTTACATATTGAACAATGTAGTGATATTGTAGACTTAAGCACAGATCACAGAAATTTCAATATGTTTGATGTAACAGTTATGCAAATCTATATTTGCCAAAGGAATTGTATGGAAAATGATTAGGCTATGCTTGCTTTTGTGGGGTAGGGGGAAGGACACAGGGAGTTCCCTAAAAAATCATGTCCAACTGAATAAAGTTGACATTTGGATAGGAGTTTTTCATGGAATGTAGTTACAATGACCATCTTCATTATAATGCACTAGCACACTGTAGTTATTTCATACAAAGGGGAGAAAAGACGTTCTTAGAGCTTTTGTCAATTATACTTTATTTTTGAGAAGAGTAAGAGAACTTATCTATTTTTTCTTTTTTCTTTTTTTAAAGATTTTAATTATTTATTTGACAAAGAGAGACACAGTGGGAGAGAGAACACAAGCAGGAGGAATGGGAGAGGGAGAAGCAGGCTTCCCACTAAGCAGGGAGCCCAATGAGGGGTTCAATCTCAGGACCCTGAGATCACGACCTGAGCCAAAGGCAGACACCCAACGACTGAGTCACCCAGGTGTCCCTATTTTTTTGTCTTTTAAAGAACAGATTGCTTTTATTGAAGAAATAGATGTGGTTAAGGAATTTTTACACCTGAACATGAACAAGGAAGTACGTTCAAAGTCATTGCAGCACTGTCATACAGGTAAAAATTTAAAATCTGTAACACAATAGTTCATGTTACTTTGGAATCCAGTGGTATGTAATAAAAGTAGACAAAATATAGACTGGTGACACTCCAAATTCAAGAGAGTAGTTGTCTCCGAGGAGGTTGAGATTTGAAAATGGAAAGGGAAAAACAGGGAACAACTTTGTTTGTAATAATAATTTGTTATTAAGTAAAAATAAACTGATCAATAAAATAGAAAATTTATTATTGATTTATTATTAAAAAGAAAAGAAGAAATAGAATCGAAGCAAATACAAAATGTCAGCGTTTATTCATTTGGGAGGTCAACTTATGAGAATTTGTTATATTATCTATTATACTCGTCAAAAACTTCATTAAAAAAACTATAAGCAAAACAAGAAAATAGACTTGCTCTGTCTATTGTAAGGGCCTACTTAGCCAGAGTTACTCCATCCCAGTAGAACAGCCATTTTGTTGTTTATGCAGTGAACTTAGATTGACCCTGCCCGCCCCCCCAACAGAGGAAGTAACTTAGGAACAGGTCTGGGAAATTGGTAAAATATGGCCAAACAGTCCCTGATAACAAAGCCCAGGTACCAAGACGTGTCAGGCCAGGTGGAGATAACAGAGCCCAGATGCAAGGACGAGTCAGGCCAAGTGGAGGCATCCAATCACTAAAGCACAGCTACTATCTCCCTAACCACCAAAGAATGTAAACCCTGCCTTTTGGGCACCAAACTAAGGCACCAATTCTGATCAAGGTGATAAGCTAGTTCAAATAGCTACTATAGGGTGAATTGTAATTCAACTGGCCACCTGTGTGTGACCTGGCATGACTATGCAACTTTCTCTGTGTATTACAATCTCATTGGCCACCTGTGTGTGGCCAGGCTCAACTACATGGCCTTTGCTCTATAAAAATTAGTCTGTGAGGCTGGGAGGGGTCACTCTGAGTAGCCAGCCCCCACCTGTCAGTTTGTTCTCGGTGCTGACGCAAAATAAAGCTTTGCTTGACCTTCGCTTTGTATCAGTCTCGCTCCTTTGATTGCGGACCCTAACACTATGAAAAATGTATAAATGCCCACTTATTATCATTATTAGAATAAGTAGTGCATATAATAATTTGGAAAGTGAATGAGTATTTCTAAAAGGTGGTAAGCTTTGATTTTGATCAGTTGGAGATTTCAAAAGAGTAAACAAAGAAAACAAAAGGTAAAGAAAATCAACAGGTAAAAAATATTAAATAAAAATATATACTTTTTTTTTTTTAATGGAAAACCATCTATGGTTCAATGTAGCATTATTTTATATACCACTAAGGGTCAAGATGGAGGTGAATATTGCCAATATGGCTGCTAAATGTCACTGATCTAAAGATGAGTCCTGGTTCTAAAGATGTTCAAATATGAAGCAAAACAAAACAAAATACATCTTAGAATTGGTAAAATGAAGTGAGATGGTGTTCTAGATCTTCCATCTCAAATTAACCTAACAAAGAATGCATGGGACTTTTGTTGGAAAAACTTATTAAAACTAGTTAAAAGTCTTTAATGAGCGAGGCCCAGATGGCTCAGTTGGTTAAGTGTCAGATTCCTGGTTTTGGCTCAAGTGATGATCTCAGGGTCATGAGGTCAAGTCCTGCCATAGGCTCAGTGCTCAGCGTGGAGTATGCTCAATTCTTCCTCCCTCCTGCTTTCCCTCTCTGTCTTCCCCTCCCCCCCACCAGTGCACACTTTCTCTCTCAAATAAATAAAATCTTTAAAAAAATAGATACAACTAGGGACGCCTGGGTGGCTCAGTTGGTTAAGCGGCTGCCTTCGGCTCAGGTCATGATCCCAGCATCCTGGGATCGAGTCCCACATCGGGCTCCTTGCTCGGCAGGGAGCCTGCTTCTCCCTCTGCCTCTGCCTGCCTTTCTGTCTGCCTGTGCTCGCTCTCTCTCTCTCTAACTAATAAATAAATAAAATCTTTAAAAAAAATAAAAAAAATAGATACAACTATATGAATATTATTGGTTTTTATTCAGTGAAAGATACAATATATATGATTTATAGATGGTTGATCATTTGGGACAATATATTTACAATGTTAAAAATTGACAAGGAATTATTTAAATATTTTATTTAAATATTTAAAAATATTTAACAGTGCTGTCCCTTAGAACTTTCTGTGATAAAGGAAACATTCTGTGTCTGTGTTATCCAGTATGGTTGCCACTACCCGCATCGGGCCATTGGACATTTGAAATGGGGATAATGTAACTGAGAACTAAGTTTTTAATTTTTAAATTTTAATTATTTTAAATTTAAATAGCCACATGTGGCTAATGGCTACCTTATTGGACAGTGCTAGGCCTGTCCAATATTCAAAGAACTCTAGCAAATCAATAAAAGAAATACAAGATTGTCCAATAGAAAAACATAAGTAGGCTGATAGAATGGGAAGCCCAAATTGCCAACAATCACATGAAAAGATCCAAAATGACAAGTAACTGGAAAAATGCAAACTAACAACATAGTATAGATAAAAAGGTCAAAAGTCAAATACCAAGGGTTGGTGAGGATGTGGGGAAAACAACCCTCTCTTACTGCTGAAGGTTGGGGTAGACTGATGACTATCTTGGAAAACAGTCTGGTGAAATTACGGATGCATATATCAAATAACCAAGCAATCCACCTCACTTTCTGTAGAACAGCTCACACATATGTCATGAAGAAGGCAGATGTCGGGGCACCTGGGTGGCTCAGTGGGTTAAAGCCTCTGCCTTCAGCTCCGGTCATGATCCCAGGGTCCTGGGATTGAGCCCCACATGGGGCTCTCTGCTCAGCGGGGAACCTGCTTCCTCCTCTCTCTCTCTGCCTGCCTCTCTGCCTACTTGTGATCTCTGTCTGTCAAATAAATAAATAAAAAAAAAAAGAAGGCAGATGTCATCATGATGTTGTTATGATGATAGAGATTTGGAGGCTATTCATATGGTGGAAATGGAGAATTACAGTGCAGCAGAGGTATACTAAGGAATACTTGGCAACAGTCAGAAATAATGAACCAGAACTATATACAGCAACAGAGACAGAACTTAAAAACCCAGTGTTTGTAGTGCCTGGGTGGCTCAGTGGGTTAAAGCCTCTGCCTTCCCCTCAGGTCATGATCTCAGGGTCCTAGGATGGAGCCCTGCATCAGGCTCTCTACTCAGCAGGGAGCCTGCTTTTCTTCCTCTCTCTCTGCCTGCTTGTGATCTCTGTCTGTCAAATGAATAAAAACAAAACAACAACAACAAAAAAACCAGTGTTTGGTGGAAAAGGCAAGAAATAGATTGAGATGTGTAGTGTAACCCTACTAATGTATGTTTTCAAGATCAAGTGACAGAAAAACAGTATTATATTTTTCAAGATACTTAGATACCCAAGGACAAATACCAAGCATATTATTCTTGGTAGCTATGAAAGGGGAAGGGTGGAGAGGGGAGCAGGGAGCAGGAATGAAGGAGTAAAAATAGAGGGAACTGCTGGAAAAAAGACTGATTATAGTATGACATAAGTGAAAGAATATGATTAACCTAACTTCTTTGCACCTGATGTTCAAAGGAGGGGGTAGTAAAATGTGACCTGGTACTTTAATTCCCTGGATCATCTAATCATTATCTATGGTTTTCTTGATACTGTGCATATTTTTATGAGCTAAATAGAAGCATATTGTGTGTTCTGTTGCTTCTTTTATTCAGTGCTTGCTTCAAACACAATTCATTATATTGGTCTCTACTAGTTTCTGTGAACTCTACCCACTGCTATTGCTTTTGCACAACAGAATATTTTGTGTTCCACTCCAGTATTTCCCTAGAGAACATAATGCTTTGTGAAACTTCTATTGTAGAAAATATGTGAATACTGAATTGAAACTGTAAGAACTGAAGGGCAGAAGGGTCCAGAAGAACAGAGCAGGTGACAATTCACAGGTGCTCTCATTAGCTGCTCTGGGTGCAGGTTTAGATACTATTCTTTCAGACAAGGTTGTCAGCCAAGTGTATTAGTTAATCCTCTGAACCTGAAATTATTTGCATAATCATGAGGCTGGGCCTGGGATTTGATTCCTATGGCAACTTTGAAGCTTTTTCAGACTCTGGCTCTTTCCTCTCTCTCATTTCCTCTCTCTTTTAGAATTTTTCAGGAATGGATTTGTGGGGAGTTTTTTCTTCCTTTATGTAGAAGCTGATCTTATAAATCTTTCACAAATTAAAAAGTGTTCAGAGCTGCAAAAGAAAACAATCAGACACTGTTGTATTTTACTGCACCTCCCCCAAGGTATTATCATGACATCTTTGAAAATTAGTGTACCTTCTTGTTTTTATTTAACTGATTTCTTAAATAAAGTAATGACCCCTCCCAAGTAACACATGACACTTCAATTTCAAAAGTATACTGTTCAAATGATGGAAATCAATGTCTATATGAATTTCCAAACTACAGTCAGAAAACAAGTTACTTCATTTCAATCCTTATAAAGCTTTCCTTTTCTGCAAAATAAGTATGCTTCTGGTTATCTGTCATCTCAATTAAGATGACCATATTAGTTATCTAATACTATTTAACAATTCTCCAAAACTTAGTGGCTTAAAATAAAAATAATCTTTTGTTGTCTCTCATGGTTTGAAAGAGTCAGGATTTCAGACAGGCCACAGTAGGAAGAATGAGAGCTGTATCTGGTGCCTCACCTGTAAGACTCCAAGTCTTGGGAGTGGAGTCATCTAAAGGCTTGTTTGCTTACATGTCTGGAAGTTGATGTTGGCTGTCAGCTGAAACCCTCAGTTTCCCTTTCATGAGCCTCTCCTTGTGGCTGGTTTGAGATTCCACATAGCACAGAAGCTGAGTTCCAAGGGCAAGTGTCCTGAGAGAGACGGGCAAAACCTGTGTCCTTCTTATGGCCCAGCTTCAGAAGCTGCATGGTATCTCTCCCATTATTCCCCACTGATCAGGGCTGTACAAGCCCCATCTGGACTCAAGGAAAGAGTATCTAGATCCTATCTCTTGTGGCTATTAGCTACATCTCTCGAAGAACATGGGAGATGGGATAAATATATTTTATTATCATATCACAATGACCAACTCATTTTAACTTGGAAAAGAAGCTCAAATCCCAGGATGGCTTTGGTGCTCAACATTACTCCTTCCTAACTAGTGTGCCTACATGGGTCCCTTTCAAAAATAAGTAAATGAAATAAGCCCTCTCTAAGTTGTCAATGAAAAGATATCTTACTCAAGATTACTAGTTCTTTGAAGATAATTACCAGGAAATGTACTAGAATTAAACAAGTAACACAAAAGTAACTGTCACATCTAATTAATTAGGACTCTTTGGGTTGCCAGTGACAGAAATGAACCCAAACTAGTTTAAGTAGACAAGAATTCGTTGTCTCATGATTCTGAAAAGTCCAGGCCTTCATATGGATTCAGTCATGCTGGATTCAGGAACTCAAAGGATGTTATTAGGCCTCTGTTTCTTCCCATTTCTTGACTCTTCTTTTCTTTTGCACCAGTTTACTCACAGGGAAGCTCTTTTCTTGTGATGATAAAGATGGGTCCCCAATATCTTCAGACTCAAACAGTCTCTAGTCTCTTGTGATAACAGGAGACAAGCTTCCCCTAAGACTCCTCTTAGCATCCCTAAAAATCCCTGAAAGAGGATTAGGGTTAGGGCCAGATGGGGATACCCTCTGGATAAGCCACTGTCCTGGTGTGCTTTAGTCAGGGTTCTCCAGAGAAATAGAAAATAGGTGTGGAGGCCAAGATGTCCCATGAACTGCAGGATGGGAGAGTTGGAGAACCAGGAAAGCTGGTGGTGTAACTCAGTCTCAAGTCCAAAGGCCTGAGAAATGGCGGGTGGGTGGGGGGGTGATGATATAAGTCCCTGTCTGTCTGAGTCCAAAAACCCAAGTACCAGGAGCACTGATATCCATGGGCAGGAGAAGATGGATGTCTCAGTTCAAGCAGAGAGAGAAGGAATTTGCCCTTCTTTGCCTCTTTGATTTGGCCCCTTGATGGATTGGATGATGCCCACCGAAATTGGTGAGGATGGTCTTTACTTGGTCTTCCAATTTAAATGTTCATCTCTTCCCGAGTCACCCTCACAGATATACCCAGATATAATGTTTTACCAGCTATCTGGACATCCCTGAGTCCAGTAAAATTAAACCTCCACGAGGTGGATGGGAAAACTTGGCCAGCCAGAATCATACCTGAGACGCAGAGTTGGAGAGGTCTTACTATTGACAGCCCTATCAGGGGTCAGAGGAGTAGCTCCTGGGTGAATAAGGTAGCTATGGGATATCAGATGGCAGGATAAGTGGATGAGATGCAAAAATAATGACGGTGAGCAAACCTAGTAGGTTTTAATGCCTCTTCAAACATCAGTCTAGAATTTTGGTAGAGTTGAATGAGAGAAAGTCAACTTATTAAATCTTAAGTTAGGAGAACCCAATAAGCAACCTCCTGGGTTCTTATGCTATCAAATGGGGTGACTAGACAATTTCCACATTGTAAATCTAGAGTTCACTTTTTTTCATATCTACATATTCATTGCTATTTTATCTCTGAAACGGCATGGTTTAACCTCAGTCTTTAGCCTATACTGGGAGTTTATAGGTCTCCTGTGGAAAACTGTATTAAATCACAAAGGAAAAATGACCTCCTTATCCTGTTGGAATATGATTTATGAGTACATGCTTAGGTGTTTTATTACTATATATCATAACTGTTATTAGTGCTTCCATTAGTATTGCCAGTCGTGAGCCATAAAATTGGCTCTGGGTATATCCATGAACTTTCATAAAACTCTTTCTGAATCACTAGTTTTTCTGAAAATCATATAAAACATTTTTTTAAAAACCTGGCAGTTCTCTTCGTTGTGGTTTAGCACTCTCCTTTTTTTAAGAATAGAATCATAGCTGCTCAGAATTGTGTGAGCTTTGGAAGTCATCTAATCTCATTCTGTATTTCTCTATGTCTGGAGTGTAGGCAATCTGTACATTGAATAGAATGAATGAATCTCTTCCATAATGTCATGCTGCTGATAAACATACTACCTCACAATGTCCTAGGGGTTATTTCTGTTGTTTGTTTTTTTGTTTGCTTTTGAAACAAATTCTAATTATCAGAAATTTTCCCAGTTTTTCTTTTCAGCCCCACGGAACAAGCCTACACATGACAGGTGCTTAATTTCTCATCTTTAGGTTACCACGTGTTCCCTGAGACTTCTTTAGGCTTCATATGCTCAGTTCCATCCAATTCTCTTTATGTGTCATAGTTTCCATAGCCACCTCCATCTTGATCACTTGACTTTGGCCATGTCACAGTCTCATTGGGAATAGTGGCTCATTGTATTACAAATCTACCAGTCCCTCAGTTTTCTGGTCTTCATTTTTGCATCTTATTCATAGAGATATCTCCAGATACTGTCAAATTATTTCCTGCTGTCCAGATATCTTATTTTAAGGCCTTTGCCTGACTAAGACAAACTACAAAAAGAGAAAAAAAAGGAAATGAGATGAGTCTTGTCTGGAATTTTCCCAGACAAATGGGAACATTTGGTTACCAATCTATGATTTGCAGCATCCTTTTTCTTCTGATTTCAAAAAAAATAGAGATTTTATTTTTTCATGACTTTGATCATCTGGCCTTTTTCCCTTCTCCCTAAACCATCAAAGACTATAACAAAGTTTCACTGACCTCATCCACAGGTCCTGTTAGGATTCTTGGATGTTCACTGTGGTGGCATAATATTTTGAGATGTTACCCTTTGCTCTTAATGCATTTAGTAAATGCATTCATTGACTAAGGGTAAGGTTATTACAGCAGAAAAGCAAAGAAAAGGCTTTTATATTTCTAAAGCTTGTGCCTTTGTGCTCGCTTCAGCATCACATATACTAAAGTTTGTGTCTTTGGACATAAAAATATTCTAGGCCCAGAGGGAACTCAGGCCATAAAAATTAGATGGGGTGGGGGGGCGCGCCTGGGTGGCTCAGTGGGTTGAGCCTCTGCCTTCGGCTCAGGTCATGATCCCGGGGTCCTGGGATCAAGCCCCGCCTCGGGCTCTCTGCTCAGCAGGGAGCCTGCTTCCCCCTCTCTCTCTACCTGCCTCTCTGCCTACTTGTGATCTCTGTCTGTCAAATAAATAAATAAAATCTTTAAAAAAAATTAGACAGGGGGGGAAATTGTGTTGTCTGCACTCAGGGTCTGCTTTTGTCAATCCTGTCACACCCTCTGCTTCCCCTCCTATTCACCTGTGATTCATTGAACTACATAAATTTGCTCAGACTGGAGAAAGAGAGGAGAAACACTCAATAAGCTTGGAAATCGAAGAACAGAGGAGAATGTGGGAATGCCTGGGGAAGAAGCAAGGCTTGAGAGTTTTCTTATGCCCAGAAGAAGAGTGAGTGAGGTGTCTAAGTGATGGATCCAGGCAACCCAGGTCAGCCTCACAAATCCTGCCTCTTTCCAGAGCAACTTGGAAAAGAGCAGACTGATTTCCCCTGGGCCTGAGGGCAGCATGGAAGTGGTGAAAGTCATGCTAACATGGAGACTTAACACAGAAAGCAGTGAGTACTAGAAAGGCAGCAAAAAAAGGTCAAATAGGGATTTTACTTCTGTGTTTCTCCAGCATGTGTTCTGAGGAATTCATGGAGGTGTGCTCCTCAGTTCCTCCCCCAATGACTTCCTGGCTAGCTGTAAAGGATGCAGTTAGCCCACATGCTCCCTCTGTTGGGACCTTCTGGCTCTGCTTGAGTATTTAAGTTAAGGCCTCCTTTCCAAGGTAGCACCCTACCCCACTCTCCTCGCCTTGAATGACTGAGTGTGGAGAGGGTCCCAGCCATTTCTGCCCTAAGTGGGTGTCCTCATGGTCAATCTTTGCTCCTGGCCGGCCTGTTATTTCAATTAAGACTGTCAGGCCTGCATCATGGTCAGGGGCTCTTTCTGTCCCATATTGTATCCTCCCCAGTTCATCTCTAAATTTTGTTCTAGGTAACTCTCACTAGACCTTTGCCTTCCTAACTCTTTCTCAGCATCTGTGTTGCACAGTACCCAAATGACACAACTTCTCTGTACCAAAGGCTTAATTAAAGCACTAGTTAATTAAAGCTGGCAGTATTTGTTTTTGCTGACATGCACATGCAGCCTGTATATGGCTGAAGTCCATCCACTACGGAAAAAAATCTACTGGCAAACTTTCTAATCAGACTTTGGATCAACAGAATTAATAGGATTTACAAAAGCATAAAAGCGTTCCCAGTATATAGGACCTTGCATTTGAGAAACTTATCGATAGTTTGAAAATGCTTTACATTTTTTTTTTAAAGATTTTTATTTATTTATTTGTCAGATAGAGAGAGAGCGCAGGAGCAAGCACAGGCAGACAGAGAGGCAGGCAGAGGCAGAGGGAGAAGCAGGCTCACTGCTGAGCAAGGAGCCCAATGTGGGACTCGATCCCAGGACGCTGGGATCATGACCTGAGCCGAAGGCAGCCGCTTAACCAACGAGACACCCAGGCGTCCCTGCTTTACATTTTTTAAAGAAAAAATTTATCTGTGGGCATAATCACTGTAGAAAACCTCATGACATCTTTAGTTTACAGTACTAATAATAATGGCCCATCATTTATTATGTTACAATATGGCATTATTATTACAATATGGCAGGAAATGTGATAAGCATTTTACATACATCATCTCATTTAGTTCTAGAAGCTAATGCCTAAGCAGTATTAATTCATGAATTAGTTAATTGCTCTTAAGAATTTCAACTTTAGCCAGAAAGTACATTAGCGCTGGAACTAGAAATTGCTATCCAGGTTATATAATGAATGTATTCATTCAAACGTTAATGTATAATGGTGGATCTTGGAAACAGAAATATTATGGTATTATTAGTTTAATTCAAGCAAGTGTATACCATAGGAATAACTACAAACTTTCCAACCACATTATTAATTTAGAAAAGTACTATTTTTGGGGTGCCTGGGTGGCTCGGTGGGTTAAATCACTGCCTTCGGCTCAGGTCATGATCTCAGGGTCCTGGGATCTAGCCCCAAATCAGGCTCTCTACTCGGCGGGGAGCCTGCTTCCCTCTCTTTCTCTGCCTGCCTCTCTGCCTACTTGTGATCTCTCTCTGTCAAATAAATAAATAAAATCTTTTAAAAAATATCCAACCTCTAACTTCATAAAATATGTAAAAATATTTTTACATAGGAGAGTATGAAGGATGGGTAAGTTGCCTAAGTGTGGAGTCAACACTATCAGATCCCAAGTAGAGACCCTAGCTATTCTGAATGTGAATGTATTTCATCAAAAGCTTTTCTGTGTCAGTTGATATTATCATATGATTTTTCTTCTTTAGCCTGCTTATACAGTGGCTCATGTTGATTTTTTAAATGTTGAGCCAGTCTTATTTATTGGAATAAACCCCACTCCATATGGTATATACTTCATGTTATATACTTCTTTATATACATTGTTGGATTAGATTTGTTAACATTTTGTTGAACTTTTTTATCTGAGTTCATGAGAGGTATTAGTATTTAGTTTTCTTTCTTGTACTGTGTTTGTCTGGTTTTGGTATTAGAGTAATCCTGGCCTTATAAAATGAGTTGGGAAGTGTTCCCTGCTCTTCTATTTTTGGGGAGAGATTGTGTAAAACTGATGTTGACTTTTCTTGATGTTTGGTAGAATTCTCCAGCAAAACCATGGAGATTCTTTTTTGTAAATTTTTAATTACACATTCCATTTCTGTAATCGTTAAGGGACAAAGCAGATTAATTATGTAGTTCATCCTGGTTAAATTTTAGTATTTTGTGATTTTTTAATCACAAAATTTTTAAATTATTGAAAGTTAATGATTCCATTTTTTGCCAATGAACTGCCAAGATCCTGTCAAGTATTTTACTTGAAATCATACACAGAACCTAGGAAATAAAACCTTCCTCTGCTGTTGAAATAAAGCTTCAGATACATGTTTGCTATTTTTACAGCTGTATTGGTCAAGGAGAATAATGAAGACAGAAATATTTCAAACAGGGATGATTTAATGTGGGGAACTAACCGCACAGATGATAGAAGACTGAAAGAAAAACAAGACCATTGTGAGGCAGCTCAAAGATTAATACCTGCAAAAAAAAAAATAACTTTTCAGTCCCATCCATGGCTGGAGAACAAAAGGGAAGATGTGAGGCTACAAAACCTTGGATGTGATAGGAGCACACGTGGATGGTGCTGGGATCCCTATGGAGGTGTTGTGTGCCTGGTACTCAGGGGTCTGACGGGGGCCTCATGGAGCTGGGGATGGGATGCCTGAACACACTGGATGCCTATTTGTCTGTCAAATTATAACTATGGAACAAGAGGGGCAACTAATCAGTGACATAGTAGACCCATTTCAGGGAAGACAAATCAGTAACAGCCACTATTGGGGTACCTGGGTGGCTCAGTGGGTTAAGCGCCCGACCCTTGATCTTAGCTCAGGTCTTGATCCCAGGGTCATGAGATTGAGCTCCACATTGGGCTCCACACTTGCCATGGAGCTTGCTTTAAAATAAATAAATATAGACATTAAGGAGGGCATGTGATATAATGAGCACTGAGTATTTTACAAGACTGATGAATCACTGACCTCTGCCTCCAAAACCAACAAACATTATATGTTAATTAATTGAATTTAGATTTTAAAATTTAAAATTTAAATTTAATTTAAATTAAAATTGAATAAAATTTTAAAAATGGAAAAAAAAAGAAAAAGAAAATAAGTAAATAATATACAATTCAAAAAAGAGCCACGGGGCACCTGGGTGGCTCAGTGGGTTGAAGCCTCTACCTTCGGCTCAGGTCATGATCCCAGGGTCCTGGGATTGAGCCCCACGTCAGGCTCTCTGCTCGGTGGGGAGGCTGCTTCCCCACTCTCTCTGCCTGCGTCTCTGCCTACTTGTGATCTCTGTCTGTCAAATCAATCAATCAATCAACCAATCTTAAAAAAAAAAAAATCCACTGTTGAATAGACCTAAGCCAGAAATCATAGTGAAAATATAGCTGGACAAGAGATCATTCAGCTGGAAATTGAAAATGAATGTCTATGGCAGCTTGTACTCAATGTCAGGAAGCTGTGTATTTAGCACAGGGTCTAGCACATTTGTTGAATGGATAATTCAGTTTCCTTTGGGGACAATACCACAAATGTGAACAGCACGATAGCCATGCCTTCCAATGGTGATGAGCATTTAAGAAAATGCATATACTCGTTTTATAAACTTAGTACACAGGAATGTTTCCTTTTACTTCTTTGGGTTGTTTGGAAGAACCTCTTCTGTGTGGTCTTTATTTTAATTTAGTGCCTGCAGCAGTAATACAGCAAATTGCAGTAAATCAAATTCATGTCACTTAGAATGCTCCTGAGAAAAGTTAATCAGGGAAAAACATAAAATTTTCTTTCCATTTTAGTAAATACAATTTCAGATTGTGCTTTATATGCTCCTTAACAGGAAAAAGTCCAGTTGTTTACATTGAAGAGTAGTAAAAAGTATCTCTTACCTTGTTAGATTAAAGGTACTTGACTAAAGTACCACTGTGTTCCCCCTTCTAAGACAAAACATGGTATCTTGTATTTGAATGTGTTAAGTTTTCACTTTAAGAGTCATTTGCTGGAGGCTTTGAGTGTACTTGTCATAACATTACACAGAATGCCTCTGCAACTTTCGCTCGAACTGAAATCAAGTGCTGCTATCTGCTGATCCGAAATTGAAAGTACATTTAGTATACCTCCAAAACACCCACTATTAACTCCAACCCTGTAAGAAAACAGATTCCAAGGCAAGGATATTTTTAGTTTTGCCTACTGTAATAAGTCACAATAATCTTCCATGACTTTGGACTTAATGTGATTTTTCATTATAGAAATTCAAAGTTATACAACTGAATGTAATTTGTGAAAATATCCAGGTGTTGGGGGACCAAGTACCTTGTGGGCTCCTCATTCAGCAGGGAGTCTGCTGGAGATTCTCTCTCCCTCTGCCCCCCCAAATAAATAAATCTATAAATAAATACATAAAATCTTTTTTAAAAAGAGAAAATATCCAATTATCTATGAGCCTCCAAATTTTCTTTTTTTCTTTTTATTTGTTTTTAAATATTTTATTTATTTATTTATTTGTAAGAGAGAACACACAGGGGGAGGAGCAGAGGGAGGACAAGAAGACTCCATACTGAGCACAGAGCCCAACATGCGGCTAGATTCCAGGACCCTGAGATCATGTCCTGAGCTGAAATCAAGAGTCAGATTGCTTAACCAACTAAACCACCCAAGTGCCCTGAGCCTCCAAATTTTCAAACTGAAAATGAAACCCAATCAACTGAGTGGCTATTAAATGAACTGGAGAAAGAGAAATTTAATTCCATGACCTGGAAAAGCCATTCTTTTGTCCCAGTGCCTTTCATAATGCCTGCTATACAGTAGGCACTCAAAAATATATTTCAATAGATAAGCAATCATAAATTAAATAGACTTTAATTGTTTTCAAAGGGTTTAAGTGCCTCACAAAAATGAATAACATATAATAGGGAAGAATAGTAAGAGATTTTAATCAAATAGTTGAATAATTGAATTGAATTGAAATAAACTGAATAAGTGAAAAGATAAAACCCAAAAGAATAAAAAATAAGTTTGGGGGTGGTAAAACAGCCATTGGTAAATCTATGGATTTGGTTTCACATGGACAGACTAAAAGCACAAAGAATCACAAACACTTGTACAATTTAGCATGATGGGACTTTTAAATTTACCTTTTATTTTAGCACTTTGCATTAGGGGTCTCACCCACAGCTGAGTCCTTAATTCAGACTTTTGCTTTATACTACAAAAACTGCACACCATGTGATACTGCTTAAACAACTATAGTCTAATACTGAACACAGCTCTTGTAAAAAAATATTGGTTTCTAGATAATTGCCCAAGAAACACAATAGAGGGTGAGTATCCACTGGATATGATGGACTGCCCTGAAATGGAAGCTACAGATTCCAAATGTCAGTTGCTAATCATTATTCCCCTCCTGAGATTTCCCGCATTCACTGCTCCTCTTGCACCCATTGCTTCTTTCCCCTGCTGCCTAGGGGTCCTTGAAGTTGGTTGCTACTGAAACTACTCCCCTAGGGCTGGCTCTGCTATGCCAGACAGACGATCATCCTCGACTTGGAGTTTGGCCAACCTCATCCTTAGCGCCATAGTTTTGGATTTGCTGTGTCACGCCTGCCCCTCCTATCTCAGTCCATCTGTGTGGTCAGAAGGAACAGGGAACTTGGCATTGGCTGAGGGCCTGCAGCTACAGTGATGGCACTACCCAGGCAGTGAGAGCTGGCTTGCCCTGGGGTGACAGTGCATCTTATTTTGGTGTGAGGCAGGCTGAGGGGTGCAAGACAACTGGAGGCATGTTGAAGTCATAATCCTCAACTGGTTCAAACTGTGCCTTAGAGAGACGTGTGACCCATGGTGGTTTTGGACAGAA
>RCUC01097220.1:0-17013 GCA_003697995.1 Taxidea taxus jeffersonii | reverse complement strand
ACACACACACACACACACACACACACACACACCACTCTTCCACTGCCCCTCCATTATCTCCAATTCCTCACTTCTTCTAAAAGTCAAACATATTGACCTCTGGCACCTTGTGTCCATCCTAGCTGAACTGAGACTCTTGGGCAGGGGTCTCAGAACATGGAAGAAAGCCCAAAAGGAAACCCTTGCTCCTAGTTTGGAGGCCTGTGCCAGGGCCTTTTGATCCTTCTAGGAAACACTGGCTTCTCACCAGTCAGCCTCAAATGGCCAGTGCATGTTTTTGGAGTGAAAATACTGAAGGCGCCTCTGCCTAGCAGCCAGCACAATCATTCACAAGGACTCCTTAGGCCATCCCACAAGCAAAGCCATGTCTTTTCCTAGTGCAATTTGTCATAGGCCCTGGGTAGAAGATATTGGAGACAGTACCAACCACTGGCTGTGAGATTGGGTTTTGCTTTAGGGGCAGGCTGGAGCCTCTTTTTTGAGCCTTTCCATTGGTTAACAGCTTCCACCACGCCTACTTCCTTAATGAACAGCTCCTGACCTCTGGATATGCCAAAGGTCATCCTGGCTTTTCTGGATTGGGAGCTGTGGATAGCTTCCAGAGAAGAAAATTAGAGGGAAATTAGACCCTAGATTTTTTTTTTAAATGAAGTCTGGGGTTTTTTGGTTTTTTTTTAAAGATTTTATTTATTTATTTGACAGAGATTACAAGTAGACAGAGGCAGACAGAGAGAGGAAGGGAAGCAGGCTCCCCACTGAGCAGAGAGCCCGATGCGAGGCTCAATCCCAGGACCCTGGAACCATGACCTGAGCTGAAGGCAGAGGCTTTAACCCACTGAGCCACCCAGGTACCCCTAGATCCTAGATTTTTAAATGAAAATTCTTTCTTCTCTTTATGTTATATAAAAGAAAACACTGGAATTGCTTTTATTTTCTTGCCAACCTCATCCCCAACCCAATAACTCTCCAAACCCTGAGCTTTACATTTTTAACAACTGAGAAGTTCTGGGTGGGGAGGGCAAATGAAGAGAGAATAGTGAGGTTTTAGGGAATTGTCTCCCTCCCTCAATAGGGACTAACAACCCAGGAGAATTGTGAAACTAGACAAAGGGGTGGGAGGAAATCAGATCTAGGGGGTTGGGGGGTGGATAGCCTGGAGCCATGGGTTGTTTACTTCTCATATAAAATATAACTCCCCCAAGCAGGAAGTTACTGCAAACAAGAATCAATAATGAATGAATCTCCTGTAATAAAATACTTACATAATTAGCACAAGTCAAGTGGTTGCATTATGTTAACCTTTTGCAACTCTGAGCTGGAAAATTTTGCTCCAGAATTCCTCAGAATGCTGTTTTCATTCTCAAGAGAGGGTGAGAGCCAAGTGTTCACCCAGTCTTCCACTCTGTTACAATATGGCTTTCCATTTCTGAACCAGAACATAAGTACTTCTGAAATATAACAGAAAACTCTCTTTGGTGAATTCAAAACAGTCATTAACATTCAGTTTTAAGTGAATGTTAACAGTAAATAAAGAAATCTCTTGATTGTAATAGTAGTAACAAAGCAATAATTACCCAGTAGGTGGTCATCAGTAATGATAAATGTATCATTATTACTGTGTGAGTCTGGGAACTCAGTTTTGGAAACTACTTCAGACTTTTTAGTAGCATGGCTGGTTACAAAGCATTTCTTAGCCTGCAAAAGCCATATAATTTTATACACAATTTAGGTGAAAATAAATTTAAATCTGTATATTACATTTTTAATTTCAAGTTAGTAATTAAAGTTGGTTCATTATATCTCCTCTGAAACCCTCAGTGCTCATCTCCGCGGTTTGTTTGTACAATTTGTTTCTAAGACACCCAAGGTTACACAGTTCTAAAAGATGGAAAATTTAATTATTTGCCAACATGAAGAGTTTGTCGATGGTGTATCATAACGCATCTTGAAAAAGTTTGGGATTGGTGTTGCATTTGATCTGGTTAGCTATTTTCACTTTGAACCCCTAACCCCAAGGAAGAAAGCCTTTTTTGTTAAAAATATATTTTTTAATACACAAAAATAGAAAATGCCTGTGAATGTTCACTGGTTGCTATATTTTCAAGGGAAAAAAAAAATCAATGACTCAGATTTCTACCCCCCTCTTTCCTGGGATTTATTTTGCTAATATCTAATTTCACCTCTTGCTACCACTGAGTTAACGACTGCAGGCAGGAGGAACGCTGAAAGCATGATGATCACTGGGTAGCCAGAGAGCACATGATAGTTTAATAGTGTATTAGCTAATGGGATCAAGCTCAATGGCAAAGTAGCAAATTTTCTAACAGGGAGGAGTGGGAGGAAAGAGAACAGGAAAGGGAGGGAAATGCCTTCATTTCCCCAGGAAATAAAATCCAATGTTCTTTCCACCAGTGTCAGCTGGGAAGATGTTAAATGTGTATCTGTGTCATTTTCTCTCCTGTGACATGTCAACAGACAGTACATACCCCCTCCCCCAACTCCCACTCCTCTGCCTCCCCTCTCCAAGCTTTAAAAGGTCCTGTTCCACACACTTTATGCTTCTTCTGTCTCAGTTCTTTCTTAAATTTTTTCCTTGAAACAAGAGAGCCAGTTATTTTAAAAAATAAATAAATAAATAAAAGCCCCAAACCACATTTCTTATTTTTGTTGATAGTTGGAGTCTTCCTACAATTAAAGAGTCTTTTGCATAAATCCACCCAAATACTTGCCTTAGTTTTTCCTCTCTCACAGCCTCTATTTCTTGTTCCACTTTCTCCCTTCCTTTCCTCCCCTTTTTCTCCTCTCCCTTCTTTAGGAGTGGCAATCAAAAAAAGGCAAGCATCTTGCCTCGTTATTCATTATTATAGCAGTATCTTTGAGACGCATCTTTGCCAATGAAAACTCCATGTAGATGCCTATCCTTTTGTTGTAGCGACCTAGGTTATTCAGGAGCAGAGACAAAAGCCTGAAGTGATGTGATCTAAATGAGCTCTGGGGTTTTCCAGCTGGGACCACCTCCATTTCAAAAGACCCCCTCCTTGCTAATATGAGGAGGAGGGAAGTGGAAGGGGCGGGTACATATGTGTATGCATGCACAGAAAGAGAGAAAGAAGAGAAGGAAGGGAGAGAGCCTAGTGGGCTATTCCTTGTGCTGGAGTCCCTCTTTGATGCACATTCACAGGTGTGTTCAAGGAACATGTATTCATGGGCATATGTGTGTCCTCAGGTATTTTGTGTGCCTTTGAATTTTATTTTGGTCAAGTAATATTTGCTAAATAACCACCAAGTACACCAAGGACATGTTCCATTCCATATTTTATTACTTCATGTAAATTATGTGCACATGTGTGTACCTTGCTGTATTTACAGGTTTGTGAGGATTTGTGAAGAAACATGAATTCTTTGTTATAAAAAAGAAAGTTCAATAGCAAATGCTTCCATTAGTCCCTGGCCTCTGTGAACCGGTAAAGTAAGAGCCTTCTCTGCCACTTACCCAAGGACAAATTTTCTTGTGAGAATGATTTCCTTTGCTTAAGGAGAATTAAGTCTTGGTCCCTTCTCCTACAGTCTATTTCTTACAGTTGTTTGTATGAAGGATAAGGACTCTCGCCAATTTCCATAGTCATTGATGCACATGGATCTCAAGAGATCACCAGGGCAGGGATACAGGTGCAAATGTGTTCATTTTCCCTTCCTTTCCCCAGTTGTGGTTTAGGCTTTTATGTTTGTGCTCCCACTGCACTTCTCTCAGCCCTTCCTGGCCCCAGGGGGAAAGGCCCTTGTTTATAGACAATATTTTGGAGAAGGCTCAAAGAAAAAGAGCCAGCCTCAGAATGCTCAGAGACTTTTCTTTTCTTTCTTTCTTTCTTTCTTTTTTTTTTTTTTTCATTTCTTCCGTGACTGCCATCATGGATGAGTCTTTAGTTTGCTCCTGGTCCTTGGTTTGCTTCATGTAACCCCAGCTAGAGCAATGGAGGAAAAGCCATAGAGTCTGAGCTGTGCTTGCCAGGCTGCAGAAACCTCCTTTGGATGGAAAGTGGGAACTGGGGGTTATCAGCAATTATTATCATTATGGTCATTTTCATTGGTAATTTTTATTATCAACGTATTTTAAATGGGCTAAGCAAACAGTAGCAGTAGTTCTGGCTATCTTATACAAAATAAACACTAGACCAATTAGGGGCACAATAAAGTTCTAATGAAAGAGACTAATGTTCCTCCAAGGAACTTGGCTCCCTCTCTGCTTACCACTAAGCTAAAATGCCATTGATGTCTTTTATTCTGGGACTGTTGAATGTTTCTAATGTTATCTTGCAATAGTACAGGCCTAGCTCTTGTCCTCATCCTCTGAGGAAGGTACTACCATATATTAAATGACTACTGTGTGCCAAACTTTACATATATTACCTTATTTAATTCTCAAACACCCCTGTGAGTTACATATCAATCTTCTCATTTTGCAGATGAAGAAATTGGGGCTTAGGGAGGTTAGGCATAAAAGCAAAATTCCACAGCTACTAAGTGATCAAGGAGATATTTATATCATTTTATCTGACTGAATCTCCCAAATGTTCTGATACACCAGAATTCTTGTGTCCCTTCCAGTTCTGCCAATCTTCCAGTTTCCTTCTGGGCCATGTGAGTCTCTTTTTGCAGATTTGGAACAAGTATCAATGCCCTACCTGATGCAAAAATACCAATGTCAGGGACACCAAAGCAGTACTATTTCTGCTTAAGAGTTGAGAATGGGGTAAGAGGGAAGGAATGAGAGGGATAGAAGATGTTTCTTTTATCTGTAACTGCCATGGGTTCTCCAATACCAAACCTGGGAGCTGGAGAAGAGAAAATATCTGGTATTTGTAATTGTAATGAATTTATATTAAGACATTTATCTTCCTTGTGGGTCAAGGCAAATACTGTCCATGGAGATGGGACAGGTGTGGCAGAAATAGGGAATATGTTTCTGTGCCCCCACCCTGCCTGCCTTTTAAGTCTACAAAGCGATGTCGAGCCCGGAGCCTAATCTAGGACTCTGATGGTTAACAGGACGGGAGCCTTCTTCCGGGAGGGCTTTGAACGCAATAGGATCTGCTACGCCTCTGGGCGGTAAATTCGCGTCAGCACCGCGAACAGCTCCTGTCCCTGCTTTGGCCTTGGGATCGAGCCCGCAGGGTTCACCGGGCGCAGCTCGGAAACAGACTGCGTCCAAAGTGGAGGACTCCCCGGTCGGGTTCGGGTTCGCTTCAACCAATTGTTAAAAGCTGCAGCTGGAAACCACCTTCCAGGCTGCCGCGCCGGCCCTGTGAGCCTGCATCCAGGCGTCGCCTCTCCAGTTCCGAGGGGGCCAGCTCGGTTTGCGGTTTTCCTTTGGGTCCGGTGTCTGGGCTCCTTTACCTGTCCCTGGCCTGGGTGAACCGCAGCCGCCCGGAACGGAGATGAGAGTGGAAATGCTCTTCTCTGTGTGGTGATACATCATGCAAACGGGTGACACCAGTTTAACCAATAAAACAATTTGAATCAATTAGCCGGCTGAGGAGAGTCCCGACGTGTAAAATGCATGTCAGCTCGAATAGAAAAGCATTGATTAACTCAGCCAGACCTGCCGCCTCCCACCACCGCCGGCTCCTCCCTGAGCCTGCCAGGGTCCCAGGGGCGAGGACAGGGACTGACAAGAATCAGGCACCCCTGGCCCAAGAGAGGAAAACGGAAGGGCAGTGGAGGACCACTAGGAGACTTGTTCAATCTGAGGAGAAAGCAAAAAGTCAGAGATACTGTGGGTGGCAAAAAGTTGCTCACAGACTCAAAACATGTAAACAATGTAATTTTGCGGTTCAGCTGTAGATTCTCTGAAACATGGAGTCTGGCTTTGAACAACTGTTCTCCACCTTCACCTTCCAAAAATATAATTGGTCTGACAGCCCAAATAGGCACCCAGACTCATTGGGGGAATAAAATTTTGCACTATCTTAGAATTATTTGTAAATAAACTTAACCTAACATCACACATTTCCCTTTCCAGTGAAATGTTACTGAATTAAAAGAAAAGACTTGTATGGCAGTAAGCACCCAATATAATGTATAAATGTTTGTTTTTAAAAATCAAGGAAGGAGGTGGCTAGAGGTACCATTGAGTGTGATCTGGGGTGGGAGAGAACACAAAGATTCGTCCTGTTCCTCTTTTCAAGGAAAGATGGTTTTGAAGACATCTTTCAAAATAGGGATCTGCAAGGGGAAAAGCAGTTTGGGGGGTTGGGACAAAGATGAGAACAGTTCCATAAGAAAGGGAGGATCCCATGGTGCCTTGTGGTACATTAATGAGTTGATATGACTTTTTTTTCCCCCCCATTTTCAAATCTTAAAATCTACCCCATTGTCAGGTGTCCTTTCCAAGCAGCACACATTTTCTTACTAGCAGCCTGGGCTCTAGGAATAGTAAGCAAGCCAGACCTTGCTTTGTGGGGAGACCCTGACCCCAGGGAGGGGACAGGGAATGTAGGGAAAAAGAGGCCTGGCTCTGGAACCTTTAGAAAAGCACAAGGCCTTCAGCCTTTGGAGGGAAGGGATTCGTGAATGACCATGACATTCTTTTGGCTAAGGGGCTGGGGAGGCACAAAATGTTTTCTTTTCTGTTTTTTTCTTTTCTTTCTCTCTCTCTCTCTCTCTCTCTCTCTTTTTTTAGAATGGGAGGCTTGGGAGACAATGGGGAGGGAGCCCTCCAGTGACTTCAGCTCCTTTGGACCGAGCCTAATTTGTGCGGCCAATGCCTTTAGAAACCAGGAAGTGGGCAAAACGTTATTTCACTGCCATTTGAAACTTATGTCCCCCCAAAAGTCAAAATTTTCATGACTCTGAAACTGTTTTTTGGCATTTTGATTTAAGACAGCCACAAATCCTACATCTCTCACTTTTCTGTTTGATCCACTCTCCTTGGCTTTCTTGACTTTTGGTGACGTGTTAAAATTGCTCATTCTCTCTTCTGTACTTAGGGTGGTTCGTTGTTAATTCTCTATGATGGAGTCTGCTTGGACTTCCTGCTTCCGGGCTAGTAAAAGTTGCTTGATCACTTCTGCAATGTGACAGCCCAATTCTAAGCCTATGTGTTTACCAGGCAGCAGTTGAAAATTCAGTTATGATACTAAAGGAAAAACTTAAACGATTCCCATTCCCAATCCCTGCCAGTATCCTCCAAATAGATAGCTTTTTCCCTTTTTGATAAACTAGGGATAGTCATTTTGACTCCTGACACCTGATCAGTTAAGAGGCAATATACTGACACCTCACTATATCTTAGGGTATGTCTCACCTTGGGGAAGCCATGGGGAAGGGTTCTTCCTCATCCCGGTTGCTTTTACTTTATTTTATTTTATGTATAGTCCTACATAGTTCCTGGATGAATCTACTTTTCTGGGAGAATTGGTAACTTGCTCAATGTGGGTCAGGTTTGGGGGCCTCCCTGCTTTCCGGACTCGCCTTTTCCTTACACTGAGGTGGCCCAAATGGGTCTTATAAAATGGGTTAGAGAACTATTCTGAATGAAGCTGATAGATGAGTACACACAGGCACTCACTGGGGTCCTTGCTTAACTGTACACTTTCTAAAATAGGAAATGTTGCAATGACCTTCTGTATCTTGTCCTAAAAAGCAAACGTATATTCAAAAGCAAGGACACTTTTCATGCTTCCTTCCAAGTTTCTAGACTGGGAATCCCACGCAGAAACTTCTCCCTTTTTCTCATTTCGTAGTGTTTCAAAAGAGGCTATGAAGTTAATCTATTCTCCAGCTGACTGTGGTTTCTCTGTCTTCGGAGGTAGAATGAGGCTACTGGTTTGCAGGAGTACCAGAGGAATCATTCACGAAGGAGGGGAGCTCAGAGAAATAAGGGGAGGGGACAGCAACGGGCAGGGGTACAGGCAATTCAGAGACATCCTTCTACAATCCGGGGCCTCCAGGATCCTGGTCCCCAGGATGCACACAGACTGTTCGACTCTCCACTCCTAAATCAGACTCACTGCTACAACACTATTGGCTGCGTTTTTTGCTCTGGGGTTGGAGAGGTTGTTGTCAATTGAGGGTTGGTTAGGTGTTAGCTTTCTTGCCTGCTGAGAAAGGATCTCAGTGTGGCTCGATCTCTCTTTCCTCCCCCCTCCCACCCTGTAACATGCCAGCCCTTTAATGTGGAGTGTCAGGGAGACGGTGACGTCACCTTGCCCGCTGGGTGGCGTCCCCTCGGTCCGACAGGAGTTCAGAGACAGAGAAAGGCGCTGTCAGACTGCGCTCCACCTGGGGCTCGCCTGCCGCGGGTTTCCGCGCGCCCACACTTTCTGCGGTCGAGGGGACGCCCCGCCACAATTCAAGCTGTCGTTCTCCCCCGGCGCGGGTTCGAGCGCCATTAGCGCCGACGAGCGCCAGGATCTTCACACGGAGCCCTCCGGAGTCCCGCCCGCTGGATTCGAGGACCCGCTTGGATGCTTCGCCTCCGAGCGCCCTCGAACGATGGGCCGGCAGCCACGCGCGTAAAGACACCTAAAGGTTACCAGGTATTGCTGAACCCGACCGCCCTGCCTCCGCACACAGTTGAGCGTCCAGCGGCGGGGTGTTCCGGGTTAGGCTGAGGGGCAGCGGCGGGCTGAGGTGGCGGCTGGTCTGGGAGCCAGGGGAGTCAAGTTGGGGGTCGCTGGCTCCTGAGTCGGACAGGCAAGTTCGCCAGCTTCCCTTCTCAGGTCAACTAACTTTTGTCCTCTCTCCCCTCACCCGCTTTAACAACCCCCCCAACCTCAACCCTCTTATTTCTGTCTCTGCTCTTACAGGAGTTTCTGGGTGGGTTTGGGGTGACAGTGGAGGACACCCAGGAGGAGGCACCCTGCCTAGTCTTCAGCTGCTAAGGTTGCGGGTCTCGGGTCTCAAACACAAAGTCAGCTCTCCGCCAGGGCCGGCCCGCAGAGCGCCGTTGCTCCGCAGAGAGAGTTCCCGTTATCCCAGGGTCTTATTAAGATCCCGAGAATCCTGTTTGGGAGGGAAATGAGCATTGAAGGACCTTTCGGTGAAGCTGGGGCCGGTTATGTTAGGCCCAGGTATCACAGTGCGCCTTGAACTGCCATTTAACGCCCTGTCCCCTGGAAATATTGTCTCTGATCCATCCGAAGTGACAAGCCAGGCTCTCGGCTCGTTTGATCGCGTCGAGGTTTGTTCAGCCTTCCTGGAGACCGCGGAAGGTAATGAGAGCTGAGGATCCAGGGGGCAGCAGGGCAAAGGTATCGGGATAGATGTCTCAGGGGCCCAGAGAGGGCAAGGACATGGCGATTTGGGTGAAAGGGTAAGATAGTATATCCTCTGAAATTGCTGTATAGCAAACTCCAGTGTCCTTGGCCAGGAGTGGCAATGCTTCCGGCCATCTGCGATTTATCAGGGCAAAAGATAGTGGTGGCAGCCGCATGCCACATGACATGTAGCTGTGGAAAGGTCACTGTCTTGTCTTTCTAGGGAATGAATAACTTTGTTGGTTTTGATATAACAGCGTTTATCGCAAAGATTTCTTTCACTTGCTTTTTGTGTGTTTTCAATTTACTGGATATTTCCCCCTTTTATGGTATCCCAATGACGGAAGATGATAGAAATTTTACCGCAGGCCCAATCCCAGGATTCTGCTTTCAACATTCCCACAGATTACCTGGTCCACGAATTATCTAAACCGTGGGTCAGCTTTTCCCTCTTACAGATACAGCAATATCTACCTAGATCGGAAAAAGAAGTGTCACAGAAAGTGGTTCATCTCACGACTAAATTGGCCTTTTAAAGCCCGCCAGTAATGATCGCCATGAATTGTTAGTTTCTTTACACAGTTTCTGAGCTTTCGCAAAATCACCTGTGCTTATTTGCTCATTGTCATGAAATGACAGAAAACAGTTGTTCAATGCCTACACATCTACAACTTCAGCCTCTGAAACTGTATCTCTGGAACCAGAACCACTGAGTTCAGCAAGTGGCTTGTGAAAGATCGAAAGTAAGACGGCCTATTTTGGTGCAATCATGCATATGGCTTTGTACATTTTCCCATCTTTCAAAAAAATTCTAATTACAGTATCAAAATATCTAATGGCAAAGATGGGGGAGGAGGGATTTCGTTTTGCTTTAATAAGTTGTGTCTCAAGCAGCAGTGCATTTCCCCCCAAGGAAACCACAAGTACCACAAAAATCACTTTTTTAAGTGTTTTTTTAAGGTTTAGATTTATTTTTTTAACCAAAATCAGTCTGTTTTTAAGCAAATGTAAATGGTCTTTTTAAATTTGGGTTTTGATGACCGACCCCAGTTTTCCATAATTTTTATACTTTGTAGTAGTTATAACTGTCATCGTTACTTCCTAATTTCTAGCGGGCATGCCATTTTATTCTAACAGCTTCTATAAATCGGGGGTACGTTTTTTAGTTTCTTAGGAATTGACTGCATTTTTTAAAACCCACAGTTAAGTTACTTTGGATGTTTAGAATACAAGAAAAGTACTTCCCAACCCCTGCATGTCCAAAAGGCAACCTTGAAGACAACTAAGAGGGATGACCTCTGTGACTGAAACTTGGACCCTTTGCCTAGCGCTAATCTTGTCTTAGCCAGAGCAAGGGAGTCATTATAATTCTTTAGTTAGCGAGTCAACCCACCCCTCCGTTTTAGACTGAAGAGGCTCTAGTCAACGCTTTCTCCTTTCCATTCCAGTCTCCAAGACAGACCCGGAGGGCTCGGCCCGGGCTTCCGCGGCGGAGGAAATGGCTTCCAGCCCGCTGCCGGGGCCCAACGACATCCTGCTGGCATCACCGTCGAGCGCCTTCCAGCCCGACGCGCTGAGCCAGTCGCGGCCAGGCCACGCCAACCTCAAACCCAACCAGGTGGGCCAGGTGATCCTGTACGGCATTCCCATCGTGTCGTTGGTGATCGACGGGCAGGAGCGTCTGTGCCTGGCACAGATCTCCAACACTCTCCTCAAGAACTTCAGCTACAACGAGATCCACAACCGTCGTGTGGCGCTGGGCATCACGTGCGTGCAGTGCACGCCGGTGCAGCTGGAGATCCTGCGGCGCGCCGGAGCCATGCCCATCTCATCGCGCCGCTGCGGCATGATCACCAAGCGAGAAGCCGAGCGCTTGTGCAAGTCATTCCTAGGCGAAAACAGGCCCCCCAAGCTGCCTGACAATTTCGCTTTCGACGTGTCTCACGAGTGCGCCTGGGGCTGCCGCGGAAGCTTCATTCCCGCGCGCTACAACAGCTCCCGCGCCAAGTGCATCAAATGCAGCTACTGCAACATGTACTTCTCACCCAACAAGTTCATCTTCCACTCGCACCGTACGCCCGACGCCAAGTACACGCAGCCGGACGCAGCCAACTTCAACTCGTGGCGCCGTCATCTCAAGCTCACTGACAAGAGTCCCCAGGACGAGCTAGTCTTCGCCTGGGAGGATGTCAAGGCCATGTTCAACGGCGGCAGCCGAAAGCGCGCGCTGCCCCAGCCGGGCGCACACCCCGCCTGCCACCCGCTCAGCTCGGTCAAGGCGGCCGCGGTGGCAGCGGCAGCGGCGGTGGCTGGAGGCGGCGGACTACTGGGTCCGCACCTGCTGGGGGCGCCCCCACCCCCGCCGCCGCCTCCACCCCTGGCCGAGCTAGCCGGCGCGCCCCACGCCCATCACAAGCGGCCGCGCTTCGACGACGACGACGACTCGCTGCAGGAGGCGGCCGTCGTGGCTGCAGCCAGCCTCTCGGCCGCTGCCGCCAGCCTCTCGGTGGCCGCGGCCTCTGGCGGCGCTGGGGCGGGAGGGGGCGGCGCCGGGGGCGGCTGCGTGACCAGCGTTGGCGCCGGCGCCGGCGCGGGCGCAGCTGCTGGCGCCAAAGGCCCGCGCAGCTACCCGGTCATTCCGGTGCCCAGCAAGGGCTCTTTCGGGGGAGTGCTGCAGAAGTTCCCGGGCTGCGGGGGGCTCTTCCCGCATCCCTACACCTTCCCGGCCGCAGCCGCCGCCTTCGGCTTGTGCCACAAGAAGGAGGACGCGGGCGCCGCGGCCGAGGCCCTAGGGGGCGCGGGCGGTGCGGGCGCGGCGCCGAAGGCCGGCCTGTCTGGCCTCTTCTGGCCCGCGGGCCGCAAGGACGCTTTCTACCCGCCCTTCTGCATGTTCTGGCCTCCGCGGACCCCAGGCGGGCTTCCAGTGCCCACCTACCTACAGCCCCCGCCCCAGCCGCCCTCGGCGCTCGGCTGCGCGCTTGGAGAAAGCCCGGCCCTGCTGCGCCAGGCCTTCCTGGACCTGGCCGAGCCCGGCGGCGCGGGTGGGAGCGCAGACGCTGCGCCCCCGCCGGGTCAACCCCCTCCGGTGGTAGCCAACGGCCCGGGCTCCGGCCCTCCGCCTCCTGCTGGGGGCACGGGCCCCCGCGACACTCTCTTCGAGTCGCCCCCGGGCGGCAGCGGTGGGGACTGCAGCGCGGGCTCCACGCCGCCAGCCGACCCCGGCGCAGTGTCCGGTGCAGGGGCCGCGGCCACTGGAGCGGGCCCCGCGGGAGCCCGAGTGCCCGCACCCCACCATCCGCACCTCTTGGAGGGCCGCAAGGCGGGCGGAGGAAGTTACCACCATTCGAGCGCCTTCCGGCCGGTGGGCGGCAAGGACGACGCAGAGAGCCTGGCTAAGCTGCACGGGGCGTCAGCAGGAGCGCCACACTCGGCCCAAGCGCATCACCACCACCACCACCACCACCCGCACCACCACCACCACCATCATCCCCCGCAGCCGCCGTCACCGTTGCTGCTACTGCCCCCGCAGCCCGACGAGCCGGGTTCTGAGCGCCACCACCCGGCCCCGCCGCCGCCTCCGCCCCCGCCGCCCCCGCTGGCCCTGCAGCCGCACCACCGAGGCCTTCTGTCCCCCGGGGGCACCAGCTGCAGCTACCCCAGCGAGGACAGCTCCGAGGACGAGGATGACGAGGAAGAAGAGCAGGAGGTGGACGTGGAGGGCCACAAACCCCCCGAGGGCGAAGAAGAGGAGGAGGAAGGTCGAGACCCTGACGAGGAGGAGGAGGAAGACGAGGAGACGGGAGTCCTGCTAGGGGACCCCTTAGTCGGGGGCGGCCGGTACCTCCAGGGCCGAGGGCTGTCAGAGAAGGGGAGCAGCCGGGATCGCGCACCGGCCGCGCCGGGCGCTTTCCCACTCGCCCTGAACTCCTCCAGGCTGCTTCAGGAGGACGGGAAACTGGGTGACCCCGGCGGCTCAGACCTACCCCCGCCCCCGCCCCCGCCTCTGGCCTCCCAGAAAGCAAGCGGCGGCAGCAGCAGCAGCCCGGGCAGCCCCGTCCACCATCCATCACTGGAGGAGCAGCCCTCCTACAAAGATGTAAATATCCCCTTTAGGCTCCTTCAAGCTAATTATTATTATTTAAATGCACCTTTAGGCTGAATCAGTTACATATGCGCAGGAAAGATGAATCACCAGATTTCCCCACAGAAATGAAATATTCAGTGTGTTTGGGAGGGCTTCTTTACTGCCAGTGGTCCTCCATAAAAGTGTGGTTTCTTGTCTCTCTTTTACAAAGCCTTTCAAAGGCTTTGGGGCCTCGATTCCCTCCTATGTTTAAGTTGGCTGCTTAGAGAAGTTGGAAAAGACCCCTTAATTGGCCTAGTTCTTCCTCTAATCCACCAGCTCCCTCTGTCCCCCCACCCCCGCCCCGCCCCAGCTGAGCATAATTGTTCCCCAAAAAGCAGTGAGTCCATAAAACTGGAGCAGTCTGGATAATCCTGTTCCCTTTCTACTCAATAGTTCAGCACCTCCCCGCCACCATGACCCAGAAAAGAAGCAAAAATACATTGACTTCCAAAGTTGAATTCAGTTTCCTCTGAACTGCTTGCCCAAGGTTTGAGCCCCAGAGCTCTCTCGCCAGAATGGACACATCTGTAAAATAGTGTGTCCGGCAAAACAAAAGACAGACTCTCCAGCAAGACCAGCTTCTCCGAAACCAATTTCCAGGGACACGCAAGTGCTCCTGGGACCCCCCAAAAACCACAGTTAGGTTTAAATGGCTCAGCATTCAGTGTTCACTGGAGTGTGCACAGGCACACGCTCAAGGACTTCAGAGTAAAGTGAATGTGTCCTAATGTCACGTAGATTTGACCAATCAGGTGCCATGTGTATTTACAGAGCCTAACATAGGTGTGTATTTAATTACCACGTTACTTCTTAAAGGACAGAGCAGGTATATGTAGTTGTACACACAAATGTAGGAACCACAACTATTCAAAGATAGTCATCAAAAAATGATGTCTCCTGAGGGTCCCTGGAGTCACTTTTATTGATGCTTCTTCCTGCTGACTGTTGACATTAGCATATGTTTGATCCACGCATTGATTTGTGTATCTAATTCTTCTCCACACAGAATCAGAAAACTAAGGAAAATAACCAAGTTATTTTACCTACAAAGGACGACAGCAACTTTTCAGGTAAAAGAAAAATAAACCACCAGTTTTCTTTCCTGCACTTAACCATTTGTGTGAGACTTAATCCAGCATCCCCTATCCCCACGACCATTCCGTGGGTTTTCATCCATTGGATTTTATGCCTTTTGGGGGCTTAGGGGGTGGTTGGGTTTTTTGTTTGTTTGTTTGTTTGTTTTAGATATTAGGTGTATGTTTTAGAGGGCAGCACTTCATTGTTTTTTCCTTAGTTGCCAAGCAATGGCGATTTTCCAAATAGCAAAGCTGTTGCCCCCCATCTCAACAAAAGTCTTTGCCATCAGCCCTTGAAACATACACAAATACATAAATACATGTTAAAAGTCTTGGATGTCTTTGTTTGCCACTTGTCGATGTGATCACTTGTAGATTTTGTGTTTTGTTTGATTCTAGATAAGAACAAGGAGCATAGCTTTTTCATCACAGACTCTGATGCTTCCGGAGGAGATTTTTGGAGAGAGAGATCAGGTATGGTGGGGACAAATAGGAGGAATGAATAGTCAGATGCCAGGGAGAGGGGCTGAAATTCATAATCAAAAGACTGAATATTTAGTACAAGGGTAAAAATTTAAAAAAAGAAAAGAAAAGAAAAGAACAATTCCTAGTAGATATAACTAAGAAAAACACAAATGGGAAAGCAGTGACATTAATAGCAATAAGATTATTAATTGCTGGGCATATTTCAGAAGAAAATCCAGAAATATATCAGGTTACACAATGAAACAGGCTGGAAAAGCATAAAATGACAATAATTGAAATGTTCTCTTAGAAACCTTCCATTAAAAAGGATCACAGCTTATTGCTTTTAATATCTGTCAGAAAGACATTAAAGGTGTTTTATGACATCTATGCCAACATTTATATTATCTCCATGATAATGATCTCTACACAAAATGTATAATACATTTACAAAAATTACATTATACAAATTAAATGAAACCACCTTTTACTGATTGCTAAATGTCTCCAAGGGGTTTGGGGAAGACGTGATTAGAAGTTTTGATACTAAGTTGTCTATTGCAGTGTCTTAAGGAGAGGGTTTTGTTTCTTGGGAAAAAGGAATCTAATTTTCCATTTATGTAATGCAAACTGCCTTGGCTTTGACTATTCACGGTTAATTGACTGTCAAACGAGGTTGTTATCCTGCGGCAATGTCTGCAAATTTGCCTGTCAAATGAGACAGAGAGAGCCAGCTAGGAAGTGAGGGAGAGGGAGAAAGAGTGGTTTGGGGAGCCGAAATAAAGAAAATGGGATCTTAAAGGAATCTTATATAACAGCAAAGTCCAATGAAAAAGGGCCTCCAAACCTTTGTTTTTATTTTCTTGTAAAGAAACTCCTCACTATTTTAAATGGCAAAAGACAAATGCCTATTTTAGCGAAAAACCTAGCTTTCTTGTATCATGGGAAGAAATCTTTCTAGATCATCAGCTATTTCCAAATTATTTCACGAATATATTCTATAAATATTGATCAACATTCCGGTCTGGTTGGCTGTGCTAAGGAGTTACTAGGAATCATTCTGTAGTGTATCATTGGTTCATGGTCACCTCAAGTCCACATAAAATACATGGTGTTGCCTTTTTGTGCATGCTGGTTTTACCTGTTTGTTAGCACGTTTTGGTTTTTTTTTAAATTATTATTATCACTTCAATACATTAGAGCTTGCACCCTTGTGAATTTTGAAAATTCATAAAATTATCTTTCACAAATTTTCTCTTAATTGTCTAATACGATACCGTCGTTGAATGTGGATTTTTTTCTGTTACAATCTGAGGGGTACCATGTAAAGTCACAAAGGCAATGATATTTGCCCAGAAACTATCCCCTTCCTCGTGTGATGGTTCACAAAATTGAGGCCTGAAATGAAAAGGATTGCTACCAAGGAATTTCTAATGGGTTTGCACATACATACAAGAAAAGGTTTCTAATTCTGTTCGATTGATTCTGTAATATCTAGCCATTTCCCAGACATTTCTGGATAGTCAATTGCTTTTGTTTGTTTGATATGTGTAGAAATTAATAGCCACTGGAAACAACACATTCATGAATATGAAAAAACAATTTTAGCAACATTCCTCAGCCCCAGATCAAATGCTATTTAGCGGCTCTGTATAGCTAAAAATAGATTTAAAAGTAGCCCAATTTCTCCCATGCCTGGAAACCGCAGATGGAAGTCTATATGTACTCTGGTGAATGCAAATTAACTCGGGCTGTTTCACCAGCAGAAGTGGAGGGAGGCCTGTGCTGGGTCTGTGCTGGACTAGCAGGGAGCGCTTAGGTAATTCTCCTACCCCTCTACCCAAATCCTCCCAGCTCAGAGTTTAAAAGCTGTGTCACGTCCTGGTGACACCATCAGTAACTCACTGTGCAAGGGAGGATTTTATTTGGTTTTGTTTCATTTTACCTATGACCTTGTTTTGCAAGGAGGCCCCATGAAGCTCAAAGTCCAATAAAGTAAGAAAACAACTTTCATGTAGCTGTGACTGTATTGTTTAATCGTGTAATCCATTCAGAGGCAGGACGTGGACCCCACTTCTGTTTTACTAAT
>RCUC01097217.1:0-14984 GCA_003697995.1 Taxidea taxus jeffersonii | reverse complement strand
ACACACACACACACACACACACACACACAAAGATTAGCCTAGAAATAGGCCTAGAACCCAAGTTGGCAGAATTCTTATCGATGCATGAGGCACTCCTGTATTTATTTTCTTTTGCACCTGGTCTGGCTTTGACATCTGGTGAGATTTCCGTATTTAACGCTTTTTGGTGGTAGCATTCTGGTTTCCAACAAGTAACTCCTATTTGAAGGAAACAAAACTCAGGACTTACCACCTTATTTTATGTAGTTAAATGTTTCAGTTTTGCCAAATCCCTACATAGAACTCATGATTTTGATATAGGATTTAAAGGTCTGTAGGAAAGTTCTATGGTAAAAATAAATGCTAACTGAGGGCAGAAGTCACAAGTGAGAGTCCTGACTGATTTTGGTGGTTGTGTTCAGTGCCCCAATGAGATGAACATGCTGATATGATAACCCTCAGGTATGATGGCTTATCTAGACCTGAATGGTAAGTAGCTTCAAATTTAAATAGTAATATTGGAAGTCATTCATCTTAGCTAATTTTTTTTTTAAGATTTTATTTATTTATTTGACAGACAGAGATCACGAGAGAGAGAGAGGAAGAAGCAGGCTGTCCGCAGAGCAGAGAGCCCAATGCGGGGCTCGACCCCAGGACCATGGGATCATGACCAGAGCCAAAGGCAAAGGCTTTAACCCACTGAGCCACCCAGGCGCCCCATCTTAGCTAATTTTTTGAAGAGCATTATATGCCAAAATCATAAGAAAATTGTTTTAGCTTTTATAATAGGCAAACATAGTCTTCAGACTTTTAGTATAAAGTAAAAAATATCCTTGAAAAAATTGCTCAAATCTCTTCCATGCATCGATTTTGTGAAATATATCAAGAGATAGGAAATTGCAGTAGAGTAAGTTTGAAGTTAGTCTGTGAATTTAGAAATACTATGTATTTGAATGAGGGCTTTGAAAAAAAAGTTGGAGGTATTTGTTGCAGTAGATCACTTAGCATTTCTAGAGGGAGTTCACATTTGATTTTTTTTCTTTAGAACAACTTTAGCAAGATGGGAATACTTAATTGTTCTTCTGCCTTTCAAGGAACATAAAATAAACTGTGGCGGATTGTGGGCCAAGTACAAGAGGAGCTTTCGTTGTGAATTAAGGTCAAGTTTCTTCGTAAGTGGATACCTTGTAGACGCAGTTGAATATCAGTTTGAAGGGCCCTTGAGATAGAAGAGTTATTCCTACTGCTTCACTTTCTGATATTTTAGCAGAAAAAAATTTGATTTCTCTTTGAAAATAAAATAACTTCAGAGATCAGATTTTCTAAAACTTAGTGATACCTAGAAGCAGCTGTTTGCTTTCCCTTCATGTAATCATCATATATACTTAGTCTTAGGAAATTAATCATGTACTCGTTAAACAATGCTTTGTAAAATCTCTGTTCCGTGCAAGGCATCTTCAGGCCACTTACAAGATCTTGATAAATGTATGGAAGTTCCCAGCATCTCTGAGCAACAACCCTTTGTTTACACAGAGTATGTTCTACTTCCAGTAAGTTATTTGGAAAATGGGACACTTAAAATTACATTTCCAAATAAATATAAAACACTTAATAAATTGGCATTAATTTTTCTGTGGTATGGAAAATATATTATGAAATATGGGTACAGGATAGCTTTTTTTAAAAATTAACATATAATGTATTATTTGCCCCAGGGGTACAGGTCTGTGAATCATCAGGCATACACAGTTCACCGCACTCACTATATAGCACATACCCTCCCCAATGTCCATAACCCAACCACCCTCTCCATACCCGCCACCTCCTGGCAACCCTCAGTTTGTTTTGTGAGATTAAGACTCTCTTTTATGGTTTATCTCCCTCCCAATCCCATCTTGTTGCATTTTTTTTCCTTCTCTACCTCCAAACCCCCCAATTTACCTCTCAAATTCCTCATATCAGGGAGATTATATGATCATTGTCTTTCTCTGGTTGACTTATTTCACTCAGCATAATACTCATTAGTTCCATCCATGTCGTTGCAAATGGCAAGATTTCATTTCTTTCTTTTTTTTTTTTTTTTAAAGATTTTATTTATTTATTTATTTATTTGACAGAGAGAGAGATCACAAGTAGGCAGAGAGGCAGGCAGAGAGAGGAAGGGAAGCAGGCTCTCTGCTGAGCAGAGAGGCCCGATGCGGGGCTCAATCCCAGGACCCCGATATCATGACCTGAGCCGAAAGCAGAGGCTTTAACCCACTGAGCCACCCAGGTGCCCCAAGATTTCATTTCTTTTGATGGCTACATAGTATTCCCTTGTATACATAAACCACATCTTCTTTATCCATTCATCTCATTGATGGACGTTTAGGTTCTTTCCGTAGTTTGGCTATTGTGGACATTGCTGCTGTAAACATTTGAGTGCATGTGCCACTTCGGATCACTACATTTGTATCTTTAGGGTAAATACCCAGTGGTGCAATTGCTGGGTTGTAGGGTAGCTCTATTTTCAACTTTTTGAGGAATGTACATGCTGTTTCCAGAGTGGATGCACCAGCTTCCATTCCGACCAACAGTGTGGGAGAGTTTTCCTTTCTCCATATCCTCGACAGCATCTGTCTTTCCTGACTTGTTTATTTTAGCCATTCTCTTGTGAGGTGGTACCTCATTGTGGTTTGATTTGTATTTCCCTGATGTGGAGTGACATGAAGCACTTTTTCATGTGTCTGTTGGCCTTCTGGATGTCTTCTTTGCAGAAATGTCTGTTCATGTCTTCTGCCCATTTCTTAATTGAATTCTTGTTCTTTCGGTGTTGAGTTTGATAGGTTCATTATAGATTTTAGATACCAGCCCTTTGTCTGATATGTCGTTTGCAAATATCTTCTTCCATTCTGTCAGTTGTCTTTTGGTTTTGTTGACTGTTCCCTTTGCTGTGCAAAAGCTTCTGATCTTGATGAAGTCCCAATAGTTCATTTCTGCCCTTGCTTCCCTTGCCTTTGGAGATGTTTCTAGAAAGAAGTTGCTGCAACTGAGGTTGAAAAGGTTGCTGCCTATGTTCTCCACAAGGATTTTGATGGGTTCCTGTTTCACATTGAGGTTGTTCATCCATTTTGAGTCTATTTTGTGTGTGGTGTAAGGAAATGGTCTAGTTTCATTTTTCTGCATGTGGCTGTCCAGTTTTCCCAGCACCAGTTGTTGAAGAGGCTGTCTTTTTCCCATTGAACATTCTTTTCTGCTTTGTCAAAGATTGGTTGACCATAGAGTTGAGGGTCTATTTCTGGGCTCTCTGTTCTGTTCCATTGATCTATGTGTCTGTTTCTATGCCAGTACCATACTGTCTTGATGATGATAGTTTTGTAATAGAGCTTGAAGTCTGGAATTGTGATGCCACCAACTTTGGCTTTCTTTTTCAACATTCCTCTGGCTATTCGAGGTCTTTTCTGGTTTCATATAAATTTTCGGATTATTTGTTCTATTTCTTTGAAAAAATGGATGGTATTTTGATAGGGATTGCATTAAATGTGTAGATTGCTTTAGGTAGCATAGACATTTTCACAATATTTGTTCTTCCAATCCATGAGCATGGAATGTTTTTCCATTTCTTTGTGTCTTCCTCAATTTCTTTCATGAGTATTTTGTAGTTTTATGAGTACAGATACTTTGCCTCTTTGGTTAGGTTTATTCCTAGTGGTTATCTTATGATTTTGGGTGCAATTGTAAATGGGATTGACTCCTTAATTTCTCTTTCTTTTGTCTTGCTGTTGGTGTATAGAAATGCAACTGATTTCTGTGCGTTGATTTTATATCCTGACACTTTACTGAATTCCTGTACAAGTTCTAGCGGTTTTGGAGTGGAGTCCTTTGGGTTTTCCATATAACGTATCATATCACCTGCAAAGAGAGAGTTTGATTTCTTCTTTGCAGATTCAGATGCCTTTTATTTCCTTTTGTTGTCTGATTGCTGAAGCTAGGACTTCTAGCACTATGTTGAATAGCAGTGGTGATAATGGACATCCCTGCCGTGTTCCTGACCTTAGGGTAAAAGCTCTCAGTTTTTTCCCTATTGAGAATGATATTTGCTATGGGTTTTTCATAGATGGCTTTGATGATATTGAGGTATGTACCTTCTACCCCTACACTTTGAAGAGTTTTGATCAAGAAAGGATGCTGTACTTTGTCAAATGCTTTATCAGCATCTATTGAGAGTATCATATGGTTCTTGTTTCTTCTATTAATGTATTGTATCACATTGATTGATTTGCGAATTTGCAAGGAACCAACCTTGCAGCCCTGGAATAAATCCCACTTGGTCGTGGTGAATAATCTTTTTAATGTACTGTTGGATCCTATTAGCTAGTATTTTAGTGAGAATTTTCACATCTGTGTTTATCAAGGATATTGGTCTGTAATTCTCCTGTTTGGTGGGGTCTTTGTCTGGTTTTGGGATCAGGGTAATGCTAGCCTCATAAAATGAGTTTGGAAGTTTTTCCTTCCATTTCTATTTTATGGAAAAGTTACAGGAGAATAGGTATTAATTCTTCTTTAATAGAATTCCCCTGGGAAGCCATCTTGCCCTGGGCTCTTGTTTGTTGGGAGATTTTGGATGACTGCTTCAATCTTCTCACTGGTTATGGGTCTGTTCAGGTTTTGTATTTCTTTCTGGTTCAGTTGTGGTAGTTTATATGTCTCTAGGAATGCATCCATTTCTTTCAGATTGTCAAATTTACTGGTTTATAGTTGTTCATCATATGTTCTTATAATTGTTAGTATTTCTTTGGTGTTGGTTGTGATCTCTCCTCTTTCATTCATGTTTTTATTTATTTTGGTCCCAGTTTCGTTGATTTGTTTTACTGTTCTTTTGGTTTCTATTTCATTGATTTCTGCTCTGATCTTTATTATTTCTCTTCTCCTGCTGGATTTAGGCTTTCTTTGCTCTTCTTTCTTCAGCTCCGTTAGGTGTATGGTTAGGTTGTGTACTTGAGACCTTTCTTGTTTCTTGAGAAAGTCTTGTATCACTATATACTTTCCTCTCAGGACTGCCTTTACTGTGTCCCACAGATTTTGAACTGTTGTGTTTTCATTAACATTTGTTTCCATGAATTTTTTTCAATTCTTCTTTAATTTCCTGGTTGACCCATCCATTCTTTAGTACGATGCTCGTTAGCCTCCATGTATTTGAGTTCTTTCCAACTTTTGTCTTGTGATTGAGTTCTAGCTTCAGAGCATGTGGTTCGAAAATATGCAGGGAATGATCCCAATCTTTTGATACTGTTGAGACCTGGTTTGTGACCCAGGATATGATCTATTCTCGAGAATGTTCCATGTGCACTAGAGAAGAATGTGAATTCTGTTGCTTTGGGGTGGAATGTTCTAAATATATCTGTGATGTCCATCTTTTAAGACCTTTATTTCTTTGTTGATCTTTTGCTTGGATGATCTGTCCATTTCGTGAGAGGGGTGTTAAAATCTCCTGCTATTATTGTATTATTGTCGATGTGTTTCTTTGATTTTGTTATTAATTGATTTATATAGTTGGCTGTTCCCATGTTCAGGGCATAGATATTTAAAATTGTTAGATCTTCTTATTGGACAGACCCTTTGAGTATGTTATAGACCCTTTGAGTATGATATAGAGATTCCTCATCTCTTATTATAGTCTTTGGCTTAAATATAATTGATCTGATATAAGGATTGCCAACCCAGCTTTCTTTTGATGTCCATTAGCATGATAAATTGTTTTTCACCACCTCACTTTAAATTTGGTGGTGTCTTTGGGTCTAAAATGAGTTCCTTGTAGAGAGCATGTTGATTTTTTTTTTTTTAAATCCATTCTGATACCCTATATCATTTGGTTGGGGCATTAAGCCAATTTACATTCAGGGTAACTCTTGAAAGATAGGAATTTAGTGCCATTGTATTGTCTGTAAGGTGACAGTTACTGTATACTGTCTCTGTTCCTTTCTGGTCTACTACTTTTAGGCTCTCTCTTTGCTTAGAGGACTCCTTTCAATATTTCCTGTGGGGCTGGTTTGGTGTTTATAAATTCTTTTTGTTTTTGTTTTTCCTGGAAGCATTTTATCGCTCCTTCTATTTTCAATGATAGCCTAGCTGGATATAGTATTCTTGGCTGCCTGTTTTTCTCATTTAGTGCTCTGAATATATCATGCCAGTTCTTTCTGTCCTGCCAGGTCTCTCTGGATATTTCTGCTACCAATATTATATTTTTACCATTGTATGTTACAGACTTCTTATCCTGAGCTGCTTTCAGGATTTTCTCTTTGTCACTAAGTCTTGTAAGTTTTACTATTAGATGATGGCGTGTGGACCTATTTTTATTGATTTTGAAGAAGTTCTCTGTGCCTCCTATTTTTGCTGCATGTTCCCTCTGCCATACTAGGGAAATTCTCTACTATAATTTGCTCCAATATACCTTCAGCACCCCCTCTGTCTTTCTTCTTCTTCTGGAATCTCGATTCTTATATTGTTTCATCTTATGATATCACTTATCTCTCAATTCTCCCCTCATGGTCCAGGAGTTGTTTGTCTCCCTTTGCTCAGCTTCTTTATTCTTTGTCATTTGGTCTTCCGTATCACTAATTCTTTCTCTGCTTCATTTATCCCATCAGTAAGAGCCTCCATTTTTTATTGCAGCTTGTTAATAACTTTTTGTGATTTCAGCTTGGTTAGATTTTAGTTCTTTTATTTCTCCAGAAAGGGCTTTTATTTCTCCAGACAGGGTTTCTCTAATATCTTCCATGCCTTTTTCGAGCCCAGCTAGCACCTTGAGAATCATCATTTTGAACTCTAGATCTGACATATTACCAATGTCCTTATTGATTAAGTCCCTAGCCTTTGGTACTGCATCTTGTCCTTTTTTTGTGTGTGTGGTGAATTTTCTGCCTTGTCATTTTATCCAGATAAGAATATATGAATGAGAGAATAAAATATTAAAAGGGTGGTAAAGACCCCAGAAAAATGTATACTAACCAAATCAGAAGAGACCCCAAATCAGGGGGAAGAGAAAGGGGGTAAAAAGAAATTGAAAAAGTCTTTTAAAAAAATATATATATATTAGACTGATGTATAGAACAGAGCCACCTATCTGATTTTGGGCGTATTTTGGTCTGTTAGAAGAAACTGCAATCTAAAATTTTATGTAAAGATAACATATATATACAAAAATAAGGGTAAATATGATGAAGGGATGGAATATTAATGTAAAGGTGAAAATTAAAAAAAAATTCTAAAAAAAGTATTGATTAGGTCTTTGGAAAAAGAAAAAAAAACAAAAAGGAAATGGAGAGAATTTGCTCAGGATGGAATGTAGATCAAAGCCCTGTGCTAGATTTAGGGTATATTTTGATCTATTGTAAGAAATTGCATCCCAAAAATTTTTAGTAGAAAAAACTCTATATGTATACAAAAAATTAAGTTAGATACAATGAGGGATAAACTATGACTCTAATAATGAAGTTTTAAAAAGATTTTTTAAAAGAAAGGTATTATTAAGATAAACTAGTTAAAAAAACGTTAAAAGAGGAAAGGAAAAGTTAAAAATTTAGAATAAGAAAAAAGTAAAATTAAGAAAATTTAATTAACTTGGAAGAGTAAAGAATTATGGGCAGAAATCCATGAATTCCATGCTTGCTTTCCCCTCCTCTGGAATTGCGCTTTTCTCCTTGATCAGTGAGCTTGGTCTTGGCTGGATGTTCTTGCTGATCTTCTTGGGGAGGGGCCTGTTGTAGTGATTCTCAAATGTCTTTGCCCAAGGCAGAATTGTGCTGCCCTTGCCCAAGGCCAGGCTAATTATTCTGCTCAGGTTCGCTTTCAGGACCTTTTGTTCCCTGAACGTTTTCTGTGGAGTTCTGGAGGATGGGAATGAAAAATGGCGGCTTCCCAATCTCTGGCCCGGAGGAGCCAAAACCTCAGTGCCCCACCCCTCAGTGTGCCCTCAGAGTAAAGTTCTCAATCACTCCCGTCTCCCTGGTCTCTGGCTGCACTCTGAGTTCACCCAGCCTGTAACTGAGCGTTTCTGTCTCTGGCACACAACCCCATTTGGAGTCTCCAAACCCAGCAGATTCCTGCCATGCTGCTCTTCTGGCAGATGAGTGTGAGTCTCCTCAGATCTGCCACTTGTGGGGTCCCTGCTTAAAGAGCAGTAGCCCTACTTTGCTGTGGATCACAGTTTAATGTAACCCTGAGCTGAGAGCCCCTCCTTGGCTCCTTCTCTGTAGTCGGCTTCCCCGCTCTGATACCTGCGAACTCTGCTATGCTCAGATACCCCTGATCCTTTTGCGACCCCGTGGGACCTGGAACCACACTGTCCCCGTGAGGGCTCCACCCCCGCTTAGGTTCAGGTGCGATGTCCCTCAGTGAAGTAAACTTCTAAATGTTCAGATTTTGTGCTCCGTTGCTGCATCACTTGCTGGGAGCCAGCCTCTCTCCCTGCGGTCTATCTTCTCATCGTTTTGGATTCACTTCTCCGCACGTCCTACCTTTCAGAAAGTGGTCAATTTTTTGTTTCTGGAATTGCTGCTCTTCTTCTCTTTGACCTCCTGTTGGGTTTGTTGGTGTTCGGAATGGTTTGATGACTATCTAGCTGAAGTCCTGCAACCTGATGTCATCTCAGTCTGCTACTCCTCTGCCATCTTGACCAGTTACCTCCGGGATAGCTGTTTTTTTGTTGTTTCTGGAGTGTTTTTTTTCCCCCACCCCTAGCAGTTCTGAGGGGATGACTCATTTGAATAATTTATTTTGCTTTCATATTTTTCTCCATCCCTCAATTAAATATGTAAAAATACTGAGTATTATGCTATTCTAGTTTATATTCAAACTAAATATTGAGGGGGTGAGATAGCATTACCTCTAAATAGATTCTGATGCCTGGAAACCAACATATCTTGGTTCTTCCTTGTCAGTAACTTTTTGCTACTTATGGAGTTAACCACAGTTTTCTTATCAGTGAATTGGGTATAGTAATATACCTCAAAGATTTTTTTATTAGGTTAATTTCTGGACACTGACAAGCATATAGCAAGCTTTGAATAAATGAAAGTACCCTTATTATTTTTATTATCAAAGTGAATTTTTAAATTCTTTCTCTGCCTCCTCTGCTCCACTTTTTCATCTACCTTGTCTCATATGGCTGGTAAGTCCATGAGATGGTATAGCAGTAGCCTCAAATGAGAGAAACTTCTGATCATATTCATTTTGTAAAACAAGAATAAAATGAGTACTCTGAATATTTTGAGATACTATTGGGAAGAACTTTTAAAAACTATATTGAGATCTTAGAATAATTACATTTCTTAAACTTCAAATATTATCTCTAGAGCTTAAAGTGTGAATTGGATTCATGTGCACACACTGTCTATTAAAATACAAACTTTCAAAGCATTGATGTATTTTTTTAGGATTCATAATTTCTTGGACGAATTTTAGTGATTTTATTCTAGTAAAACTGTACTTTTAAAAAAGGTACATTTATGAAATGAATGTATCACTAAAATAATGGGCCTAAACATGTAAAAAGATAATGGAAGTGACATTAAATATTAATGAAAATATAAGATCCTTACGTTCTGTTGTTCCAAAGTGTAATTACCAAATGAAAATTTGAAGATAATTCCAAACATCTGTTTCTGATTGTCTTAGTACAAGAAAAAGTTTAGTGACTGTTAAATCCTTTATTCCTTAAGTAGGATATTGGATAATCCCATCTTTATTTTAAAAGAATGTGGGATGCAACCTTAATTTTTCTCTTCTGTCTTCTGTCCTTTCCTCCCCTCCCCTTTATTTCCTTGTCTCCCTTCCCCCACCCCAAACCCAGTTGCAGGCAGTTAGATTAATTATATTCCTAGGTTCGTGGCCAGTTTGAGCATGGCTGGGATGATCCCTGAAGCTTTTCTCTCTTCTATTCCTGTGATTATTCCCTTTTATCTCTATTGCTAACTTCTTTTTTCCTTTGCACCACAGACAACTGCTCTAATGTACTTGATTTACATCCTTCGATTTATAATCTATCTTTGTAAATTGCGTAGTGATATTTTGGGTGGGAATGAATTTTTAATATATATAGCTGGATCTGTGACACAGAATGCCTCTGATGTTTTGATTCTTTGTCAGCTTTCTAAGGTCCTTTCATGTTACAGTGTTTACAGGGAATTTGCGGGTCCTCACTTCTGCATAGTAATCCATAAAGTGTATGTCCCACGTGCTCCTCCCGTGACAGACATGTTGGTTTGCTTCCCAGTGTCAGCCAACACTAAGAGGCTCGCATTAAACACCCTCTTACATGTTCTCTGGGAGTGGGATTGCTGGTTAGGGCTTGTGCTGGGCTTAGTGACTCTTGTTGACTGGACGGCTTACATGGCCACTAACAGTATACAGGGCCTTCCCCCACAACCCAGCAAAACTTGGTTTTATCCAGTTTTCTAAATATTTCCAATCTCAAATCTCATTGTAATAATTTGTGCTTCTCTGGGTTATTGGGGAATTTGAATATTAGTCAAAATGCTTTAAATTTTTTGTTTTGTTTCCATTTTTGTCCAAATCCTTTGCCCATTTTTTTTTTCTCTGTTGGATTTCTTATCTTTTTCTGGTTGCTTTGTTTTTTTCTTCGAAGTACAGACCCTTATTTACATGGTTTGAAATATCTTCTCCTAGTGTATGAATGCATGTTTAACTTTGTCCATATTATCCCTCAATAATTAGAAGTCCTTAATTTTGAGATACTCAAGTTCATCATTTTTTAAAAACCTTTTGAGTTATATTTAGAGGTCTTTTTAAGAAGTCTCTTTTCCTTCCAGAGATATTCGCTTATACATTCTTGTTAGCTTTACCTTTTCACATTTAACTTTTAAAACTATCTGGAACTTACCTTTGTATATGGTAACTGTGGTATAAAAATCAAGTTTTATATTTCTCATATATTATGCTTAGAAAAAAATTTGAGTTTATTAATAAACAATGAAAATATTGATTGAAATTATGTAGAATTTATAGATTAATTTTGGAGACTTGACATCTTTATGTTAAATTGTCCCACCCATGAACCTTGGGATATTTCTCTGTATTTTTAAGTTTTTGGCTTGGATACTTCCAAACAGTCAGACTAGCTAGATTTAAAAATTGATCTGGATATAAAAAAGTTGACTTGGTTGATGTGATAAAATTTAAATAATAGAACAAAAATTATAGCTGCACTGATTAATTCTATAGGATAATTATATAGATGTGAAATTATACCATAACCATTCAAATGTACTTTTTATAGTTAAAATTAGTGTGTTTTCCTCTAAACCATATCTGTGGTAGCTAAATCTTTTTTTTTTAAGATTTTATTTATTTATTTGACAGACAGAGATCACAAGTAGGTAGAGAGGCAGACGGAGAGAGAGGAAGGGAAGCAAGCTCCCCACTGAGAAGAGGGCTGGATGTGGGGCTCGATCCTAGGACCCCATGATCATGACCTGAGCCGAAGGCAGAGGCTTTAACCCACTGAGCCACCCAGGCGCCCCTGTGGTAGCTAAATCTTAAATGGTTTTTTAATTCAATGATTTTTTTTGCACTTTTGTTTTATCATTGAAAAATGATAAATGAATAGCTTCTATGAAAAGAATTACTATTTAGTTGACATCCAGTGACATTGTAAAATTTAGGTCATCATTCTGTAGGGCAGTTTTATATGTGATGTTTAGAAGTGATGTTTATGTTAACGTTGAGCTTTTGGCCTTGATGCAAGAATCAATCACATTTAAATTAGAATAGTGACAGCAGTTTTCATACCAAAAAACAAAAGAAAACAAAAGAAAAAAAGGATATAACAATTGTACGTTTTGGCAGCTCTTATATTGAATGGAAAAACGAAACCCAAAATTTATTTTGGTAAATACAGTATTCTATTTTGTGAAGAATTATAAGAGAAAAGGGATTTTGATGCCTTGAACTCATGAATAAGAGCAATGAATGGGAGTGATACCAGAATGCTCACTGCCAATGTGAGATGAATTTTTGAGCTGGTGAAGGTGGCCCTCGGGGTGACCTGCCTACTTTGCTGGATGCCTGGGAGTCACAATATGCCTGTGTTTCCCTTCAAAACACTGAAAGAGTAGACTGGTAGGAAGGTTATAAAGGAGCATGAGGAAAAAGAACAAGATAGGGAAGATATTGGAAAGGAATTGTTTTCATATTCGAGTATGATGAAATCCTCTCCATCAATGTGTTTCAGCCAGAGACATTCAGGAACATACTGAGAATAAAGAAATTGGTTTAATTACTCCTCTCATGGAGGGAACGTTACACCGTGGGGATCCTGAGGTTATATCATAGGATTTGAACTTCAGTTGCGTGATTTGGGAGAGGATCTCATGGAGCAGGACTCTTCTCTAGGTTGGATGCTGGAGCAAGCCTGCGATTGGATAAAGAAGTTATTCATTTAGCAAGGAGAGGGATATTTGGTATTTTGTGGGTTTACTGCGGCCTTTTTCTTTTTTGTGTTTGGTAAAATTATGAAGTAATCTCGCTTTGTCTCACTTATAATGGATTCAAAATAACCTTGTCTCAAATTGGTATTCTGTAAGAATGTGTAGGAACAATTAAAAAAAAAAAAAGTAGCCTGATTATGAGGGTCTGAGTTCAGGACATCAAAGTCTACCCTTCTTCTCCTTCCCCCTACTTTCTCCCTTCCTTCCTCTTTCATCCACGAGTAGGTAAAATTGTTTTAAACATATATACTTAATTTGGGAATTTTCTTTTTTCATTTCCCAGGCACCCAGGGCAATGACTGAATCATAAGGATGTGTGAGACTTCTAGCCGTACAAAAAACAAGAAACTTGGCATCACATTGTGGCTTTGCCTCAGATAACCTTGCCAGGGATTTTTAATTCTGGGTTGTATTCTCAGTTTGAAGTAATCATCTCCCCTGCTGCCTGTCCCAGTGGCGGCCACCTTCAGTCCTTTGCTTTTACTCTTACCCTTACCTGGATTCACCAGTCTTTGCAAGGCTGGCTCCTTATCTTTCCGTCCTTAGACATCACCTCCATTTCTTCCTTTCTAAGATAATCTCTGTATAAATTTGCCTCATCCTCTCCATCTTACATGGCTATTTTGTTAGCAGTTATCATCAGCACTTACCATTATCTCAGTTAACTCATTTATTCTGTTGTGTGATTGGTTCTTCCTTCCCCACTCCACTTCCCACTTCAAATATGAGCTCTGTGTGGGTGAGAACCTGCATGTACGTACAGGTCCAGGTGCCTGGTCCATAATCAGGTTCTCCACACCAAACAGGTGCTTAGCAAACATTGGTTTAAGAATTACATATGTATATGAGTGAAAAAATGAACAACCAGCTCAGTAAACATATATTCTAAACATAACTCTGTCTGTTGACTATTAAAGAGACACTTGTTAGCTTATTATTTCACTGATATATAAGTACCTGAGAAAAATGTCAATCTGTTTCTCTGGAAATATGCCTTAACATTTTCAGAGTAGTTCTTTGCTATGTTTTTTTCAGTGTCTGTATTCTAAGACTATGGGGTAGATGAGATAGTACTATAATGGTGTTTTCCTGGTGCTTAAATTAATATTTGGAGGCATTTCTCTGGAGTGATTCCAGTGTAAACAGAATTTCATTTACTAATGCTGTAATCAGAGCAGAACTTTGGGAGAGGTGAAGTGTGTTGAAAACAGCCTGGCTGTTAGAAGTTTCCATAGAGCCATACTTCATTCATTTGGTAATGTTGATGGCAGGCGAGAAAGGGCTGGATAGAAAATACATGTGATATTAAGCTTATTAAATTTGAAGATAATTATAATTTACTATATACTTTTCCTTCCATTTTGTATTTCCTGTTATTAAATTTAGTATTTGAATTTGAGAATATTTTAAGCTAATTTGACCATATTTTAAAACTGAGTTTCATCTTTCACTTCATGGATTCAGTTTTTCATGGATTTATAATGCTAAGGTCTGATTTGTAATGTGTGAATATTGGTTTGTGGTGAAAGATGAAACGTGGTCTGAAAATGTTAGGTGGACGGTGGAAAAAGTTTGGAAGCCACCAGACTTGGATTGGAATTCCTGCTCTGATACTTTTGCATTAACTTTGCGAGTTCCTTAGTGTCTCTGAGTCTGTTTTCCTCACTCACAGAGTGGACAGGGTATTTATGTACAGGACTGGGTTCAGAGCTCAGCGAGACGATCCATTTCAGGAGTGTGGTGTCGTATGTGATGTTATTAGGTGATGAATAATTGTAAGAACAGTGCTTTCCTTCTGTTTTCCATCCGAGGAAAAAGGAGGCATATGACTTTCCAAATATAGAAAATTATTACTCTCTGTAGATGCTATAAGGCCATAAAGTGCATTCTATTTGATATTACTTCTATAAGCAGAGCTTGACATTATAAATTGCAAAAAGTATCGATCACAGTAATACTAATGATAATAGCAAATGTTTGTTCAGTGTTTGCCACATGACAGGCACTGTCTTAATACCTTACATACATTTACTCATTTAATCCTCACCATAAAACCCATGAAATACTAATTATTTTTCCTGTTTTACAGATGAGTAAATTAAGGCACAGCGTTAAATTAGCAGGGCACACCGGCGACTTTGCCTTTGCAAGATTATACACTTTTTTATGCATTAAAATGGGTACCCCCTTCATTCCTCAGATGTAGTCAGTAATTACCCAAGTAAATATATCTTGATGCACCTAAGCATTCATCTCATCCTTGTCTTCTACCTGGGGAGGATTCCAGTTTCAGGACTCCACACCCCATGTCCTTGTGGTAAGGAAGAAAGATAAGAGAAGTATCCAAGTTGGAGGGCTAGGTTAGCTTGAGAGGCATTCTATACAGACAGTGGTTGACAGTGTATCTTTGGTCTTTTGAGTGTTGACAAGTCATGATTACTTGGGGTGAAAAGTTAAGAGCATACAGAAGTTACAGATTTTATTTAAACATTATGTATGGTAGTGGCTGGGTGGCTCAGT